>PVHP010023240.1:0-27640 GCA_004024765.1 Zapus hudsonius
AGACTTAAATCACCATGTAACTCAGACTAGCCGTGAATTCATGGCAATCTTCCTGCTTCAGCCTCCTAAGTACTGGAAGCTAACATTCTTGGGAGGTTTTTTCCTTTCTATTTTCATTCTTTTTTCTTACTTTTTTGTTTGTGTGTGTGCACATGCACATTTGTGCACATGTGTATGGAAACCAGAGGATAATCTTGGGTGTCATCTTTTTTTTTTTTTTTTTTTGGTTTTTCGAGGTAGGGTCTCACTCTAGCCCAGGCTGACCTGGAATTCACTCTGTAGTCTCAGGGTGGCCTTGAACTCACAGCGATCCTCCTACCTCTGCCAAAAACAAAAACAACAACAACAAAAAAGAAATACACACATGAGGTGTCTTATTAGGGGACACCTACCATTCTCTTCTGGCCTCCCTAGGGACATGTACAGGTCATGGACATCTGCATACACTATACATGACACCTCAGATTTTAAACAGGCACATGCAAAAAAAAATACAAACAAGAAAAGACAATGTGAATGTTTATTGAAGGGACAGACAAGAAGAGCCATGAATGTTTAGGAGAAAGTCATTGGGCACAAGAGGCTTGTGAGAAGGATCAGAAAAGCTTAGGGAGGAAACAGGAGCTTAGGCTTGAAGCTAGAATGACAAAGTTTATAATGAAGAGGAGAATGGCCAAGCCAAGAAAGTAGCTAACAGAGATTCAGCTCAATGGCAGAATACCTACCTAACATGAACAAGACTCAGAGGGGGCTCAATCCCCAGCACTAGAAAAAAAGGTGTTACTGCAAGGCTCAAGTACTAGTACTATTTCTGCAAGAAGCAAAGGTTCCTAGAAAAATGAATAGAGCCAGTATGGAGGCTGAGCAGTATAATCACAAGTTCAAGGCCTGCCAGGACTGCAGAGTGAGTTCAACTTGGTAAGACCCTGTCTCAAAATGAAAACATGCCTGGCATGATGCCAGCCCTTGGCAAACAGAGGTAGTAAGATCGCCGGGAGTTGGAGGCCAGCTGGGGACTATAGGGTTAGCTTGGGCTAAAGTTAGAACCTACGGGGGGGAGGGGAGGAGCTGGGTGTGGTGGTGTACCCCTGTAATCCCAGCACTTGGGAGGCAGAGCTAGGAGGATGGCTATGAGATCGAGGCCACCCTGAGACTACATAGTGAATTCTAGGTCAGCCTGGGCTAGAGCGAGACCCTACCTCAAAAAACAATCAAGCAAAAAAATATGTTTAGAAGTGCTAGTGGGAGAGGTGCTAGGGAGATGGTTCAGTAGGTAAGAGTGCTTGCTGTACAAACATGAGGACCTGAGTTTGATCCCAGTTTCTTTGTAAAAAGTCAGGCATTTGGCCTGGCGTGGTGGTGCATGCCTTTAATCCCAGCACTCTGAAGGCAGAGGTAGAAGTTCGAGGCCACCCTGAAACTGCAGAGTGAATTTCAAGTCAGTGTGAACTACAGTGAGCCACTCCCCAAAACAAAAAATTTCATAACAGCTGAGTATAGTGGCACATTCCCCAGACAACTTGGTAATTATTTACAGAATTATGAGTATATAAACACATGTACTCATATATGATTTCTAGAGAAATCATCTCCTTATCTACTGCTCTTACCACAGAATAAGCTTTTATTCCTTCTAGAAGAAAAATGTTCTAAGGACTAAAAATGTTCTAAGGACTAAAAAGCACTCAGCTTAACAATGTACTTTTCAATTGTCTACCCTAACAATTTGAATCAGTTCTAAAATCACTTTAGGAGAGAATACAAAAAACACTTTCTCAGCTCTTGACTAATTAATTCAAGAAATATGGATTGCATTGAGTGATTACAGTGTATAAGTACAGGAATTTATCCAAAATGCAAATTTTATAACCTGAATTAGATCTCAGTTATGGAACATCAATTTGATCCTAAACCTGGAACATTCAGTTTTACTTAGAAAAACAAAGTAGCCAGCTGGAGAGATAGCCCTGTGGTGAAAGGTGCTTGCTTGAAAAGCCTGATGACCTGAGTTCAATTGCCCAGTACCCATGTAAAGCCAGATGCACAAAGTGGCACAGGCATCTGGAGTACTTAAATAGTGGCAAGAGGTTCTGGCATGCCTATTCTCTCTCTCTCTCTCTCTCCTTGCAAATGAACGAATGAACAACAAAGTCACCTAATCATCACCTAGGCACAGGTAATGGTGGAAAATATATAGGTAATTCTCAGTCACTTATATGACTGAATTTTAAGAGACTGGGTTTCCTTATGTTACCTAGATTAGTCAGGATCTCCTGGGCTCAAGTGACCCTCTCACCTCAGCCTCCAGAGTAGTTATGGGAAGGTGCTGTTATACTTAGCAGTTTAGTTCAGACATTTGCTGAAAGAATGGTCAAACAGTGCTGCATTCTTTGAATGATTTTCTGTAATACAAGAACAACGAATGAGCCCTGCACAATGGTGTATGCCCATAATCCCAGCACTAGAGAGGTTGCTGCAGAAGGGGCTATTTAGTGAGACCTTGCCTCAAAGTGATAAAACAAAATGGGTGGTAAGGGTAATGACTGTAATGCAGTAAACACTTCTAAAAGGAAAAAAAAAAAAAGGTCATTGCATTGCTCTGTGGGAAAGAAAGATGTAAATCAAAGGTTAGTTTTATTTATGCTGTTTATACCTAACATATTTTAAAAGAAATAGCCCCAGGAGTGGCTGGGATGAGAGGCTCAGTTGATAAGAGCAGTTGCCAATTTAAGCATGAGAGCCTGAGACCCAGAACTCACATAAAAAGCTGGAAAAGTATGGGGTGGGAGTAGAAATTGGAGAATCATTGAGGCTCTCTAAAACACCATAGCTGATTTTAGGGAGAGACCCTATTTCAGGAAAGCACTTAGTTGAGTGATAGAGAGGGGCACCCAAAGTTCATCTCTGACGCATGGACATTTGCAGACACATATGTATAAACCACTTATCACTCCATACAGAGTCTACTAACAGAAGAAAAGAAATGTAAAATGTGTTATATGTTGAATCCTCTAGCTCCTAAACTTTTTCTCACTTTGAAATATCTTTTTGGAGACAAGGTCTCATGTAGCACATACTGGCCTCAAAGTATGTAGCCTCCACCTGTTGTACGTAGTTCTGGAGTTTCAAGCTTGTCCGCCCACACCCAGTTTATTCATTGCTAGGGATCAAACCCAGGACAATATAAACTATATACCTAGCCCTGAAATCAGTTTTTAAAATATTTTTATTATTTATTTAAGAGAAAGTGGCAGAGAATGAGTGTACCAAGTATTCTAGCCATTGCAAACAAACTCCAGACACATTCATCATGTTCTGCATCTGGCTTTACATGGGTACTGGGGAATTGAACTTGGGTCCTTAGACTTTTCAGGCAAGTCAATAACCATTGAGCAACCTCTCTAAGCCCTGCAAAAATTTTTTCAATATTTTTATTTATTTGCAAGCAGAGAGAGAGAGAGAGAGAGAGAGAGAGAGAGAGAGAGAGAGAGAGAGAACACACCAGGGCCTCCTGCCACTACAAATGAACTCCAGATGCATGTGCCACTTTGCGCATCTGGCTTTATGTGCACTGGGGAATCAAACTCAGATCGTTAGGTTTTGTAGGTGAGCACCTTAACTGCCGAGCCATCTCTCTAGCCCTCCTGAAATCATTTTTACCACAGAAATTTTTATTTCTCTAAATGTCCTAGGAATATAATCCTTGCATTACACCAAAACAGGACTTATAGAGACAATGAGAACTTGAAATGTGAATGAATGTACAACTTGATTTGAGAAAAGTAACTTACAGGAGACAGCGCGCACGCGCGCACACACACACACACACAATTATCAAAAGAGCTGTACCCTCTATCTACATTTTATGTTAAGAGTAAATAAATCCTGACAAGACATATGTTTGATTATTTAAGTGATCCCAGAGGCTGGAGAGGTAGTGCAGAGGTTAAAGACACCTGCTTACAAAGCCTGCTGTCCCCGATTTCATTTCCCAGTGCCCATGAAAAGCCAAATGTACAATGTGGTGCATATGTCTGGAATTGGCTTGCAGTGGCAAGAGGACCTTGAGCACCCAGACTCTGTTCTCTGACTCTCTCAGCTGGGCATGGTGGCATACACCTTTAATCCCAGCACTCTAGAGGCTGAAGTAGGAGAACTTCCATGAGTTTTAGGGTTATAGAGTGAGTTCCAGGTCAGCCTGGGCTAGAGTGAGACCCTGCCTCAAAAAAAAATTACAATCATATCCATATCTTACATTCTGATGTATCTGATATGGTAATGTAATGGGGGTTTCTGGGTTCAGGAAGAGTCCTTAAACTCCAAACCCTGATTTTGTGTCTGCTTTTACCAAAGAATTGAGTGATCTCTCCAGCCCCAAACTAAATTTTTCAAAGGGCTCATGAGTGGCTCAAGATTTTGGTTGACACTGTATTCTTGAAAAAACTGAGAAGAAATCAAAAGAACAACTGGCCAAAGACTATCAAAGGACACCTCAGGAACTACATTTATCCTGTGACTTATGTACAAATCTCAGACAAGTCCTATCTCTTATTGCTGCTGAGACTACCTCTATTTAGGTAAAAAATTCTTTGTTTTCTCAGAAAAGGTGTTGTAGTCAGCTTCTCTTAGAACAAATGGGTTTATTTTGGCTTACAGACTTGAGGGGAAACTCTATGATGGCAAAGAAAATAATGGGATGAGCAGAGGCTGGACACCACCTCCTGGCTAACAACATAATTCTAACCAGGTCTCTGGAATTCCAATTCTGCCCCTCAGCTTGGCTGCTCATGGTTCCAGGTATACTTCATTGGTGTCAGCAGCTCTTCTTGGTAGCCATCCCCCCATAGTCCTGGCATCTCTGTAGGTCTCCACTACAACCCACAGTTTACCTTCATTGCTCTATTGAGTCTCCATGCAGGCAATCCAACAAGCCTGCTTCACACTGCACATAGCCATTTCCAAAAAACAAAACCGGGTTGCAAATCCAATGACCCTCTCTTTTCGGCATTTGTTATACTCCACAGTACCAGGTGTGCTGCCAACTTGTTAATTCGGGGGGGGGGGGGAATAAAGCCAATTTTTTGTTTTTTCGAGGTAGGGTCTCACTCTAGCCCAGGCTGACCTGGAATTCACTATGTAGTCTCGGGTGGCCTTGAACTCATGGTGATCCTCCTACCTTTGCCTCCCAAGTGTTGGATTAAAGGCGTGCGCCACCATGCCTGAAAGCCAATTTAGAAGAGCAGGACACTCATGCAGCATTCAGGACTCTTACTTCAAAAGAATCTGCATTCCTCCTGCTGTCCTAATGCAGATCACATGACCCAATCTCAATGGCTGTAATCTCTCAAACAATTGCAGCTGAATAGGCAACAGTTTTGACCCAAAGATTTTATTTCTTTCTGTGCCATATTCATCTGCTCACACTAGTCCATTTCTATGCAAAGCAACCCTGCACAAGTTCTAAGAACACAGGCAAGTAGAATGCAGCAAGCCTCTCACATAAACTGCATCTAAACCAGTCCTGACAAAGTTCTTTCTCATCCTCATAAGCCAAACCTCACAGTCCATAGTTCTTACTGCATTCAGGTCTTTCAACTATGACCAGAATAGTCCATGAAGATGCAATAACAGCACTTGTAGGTGTCTCTTAGGCTAATGTTTTATTTTTTAAAAATATTTTTTTATTTATTCATTTTCAAGCAGAGAGAGAGAGAGAGAGAGAGAGAGAGAGAGAGAGAGAGAGAGAGAGAGAGAGAGAGAGCGAGCACCAGGGCCACCACCTTGTGGGTTTGGCCCATGTGGGACCTGGGGAACTGAACCCCAGGCCTTAGGCACTGGAGGCAAGTGCCTTAACCGCTGAGCCATGTCTCCAGCCCTCTTAGGCCAATGTTTCAAATTCTTCGACATTCCTCCTGCAAATCAGTTTCAAAATTCCAAAACCATACAGGTTTCTAATAGCAACGATCCCACTTCTCCATATCAATTAGTAGTCAGCTTCTCATTGCTGGCACAAAGCACTTAACCAAGCAGCTTATAGTAGGAAATGGTTTATTTTGGCTTACAGACTTGAGGGAAAACTGCATGGTGGCAGGGAAAAGGATGACATAAACAGAGGCTGGACATCACCTCTTGGCCAACATCAGGTAGACAATATCAGCAGGAGAGTGTGCCAAACACTGGCAAGGGGAAGCTGCCTATAAACCCCTTAAGACCACCTCCCAAAATACACCTCCTCCAGGAGGCTCAAATTCCCTAACTGGCATCAGCTGGGGACGTAGCATTAAGAACACGTAAGTTTATGGGGGACATCTGAATCAAGCTTCCACACAAGGTCTCTAGATCAGGTTTGGCTCAAATTGCTTATGTAGATGAGGATGGTCGCACACTGCTATTACTCATCTTCCACCTCCCAAGTCCTGGAATTACAGGTATGGAATATCACATCTAGTTTATGCAGTGCTAAGAATCTCCAGGCCTTGTGCATTCTAGGCAAGCACTGTATCAATTGAGTGATAGCCCTAGTTTTGTAAAGATTTTTTAAATATTTTATTTTATTCATTTTCAAGCAGAGAGGTGAGAGAGAGAGAGAGAGAGAGAGAGAGAGAGAGAGAGAGAGAGAGAGAGAGAGAGAGAGCGCATCAGGGCTACCACCTTGTGGTTCTGGCTTATGTGGGTACTGGGGAATTGAACCAGGAGCCTTAGGCACTGGAGGCAAGTGCCTTAACCGCTGAGCCATCTCTACAGCCCTAGTTTTTTTACTTTTTTCAAGGTAGGGTCTTCACTCTAGGTTAGGCTGACCTGGAACTCACTATAGAGCCCAGGTCAGACTCTAACTCCAAGCGATTATCTTGCCTCAGAGTCCTAGGTGTGCCTTACCACATCACACCTGGAAAAGTTTTTATTTTGAGGCTGGGTCTTACTCTAGCCCAGGCTGATCTAGAAATTACTCTGTAGCCCAGGCTGGCCTGGAACTCACTACAGAGTCCAGGTTGTACTCTAACTCCAGATTATCATCCTGCCTCAGAGTTCAAGGTGTGAGTCACAACATCTGGCTCAAGTTTTGTTTTTTCTTTCCCTTTGGTTTTTCAAGGTAGAGTCTCGCTCTAGTCCAGGCTGTCCTGGAATTCACTATATAGTCTCAGGCTGGCCTTGAACTCAAGGCAATCCTCCTACCTCTGCCACCCGAGTGCTGGGATTAAAGGCATGTGCCACCACGCCCGGCTTCATCAAGTTTTAAAAAAATTTTTTTTATTAATTTATTTGCAAGAAGAGAGAGAGACAGAAAATGGGAATGCCAGGGCATCTAGCCATTGTAAATGAACTCCAGGTGCATGCATCTGGCTTTATGTGGGTATAGGGGAATTGAACCCGGGTTGTTAGGCTTTTGCCTTAACTACTAAACCACTTCTCCAGCCCATTAACAAGTTTTTATTTCATGTCTGAAGGATGCTTAGCACTATTCAGATGTTCCTTAGGAACTTTCTTTTAAAAAAATATTCATTTGCAAGCAGAGAGAGAATGATAGACAGAGACAGAAAGAGAATGGGCATGACTGGGCCTCTTGCCACCCAAGTGGTGGGATTAAAGGCATGTGCCCAGCTTCAGTAAAGTTTTTTTTTTTTTTTTTTTTGGTTTTTCAGGTAGGGTCTCACTCTAGCCCAGGCTGACCTGGAATTCACTCTGTAGTCTCAGGGTGGCCTTGAACTCATGGTGATCCTCCTACCTCTGCCTCCCAAGTGCTGGGATTAAAGGTGTGCGCCACCACGCCCGGCTACAGGAAGGATTCTTAATGAAATTAATTTTCTTTGTTAAGTTCACATAGGGGTGCTGAGCGATGACTCAGCTTGCTTTCGAAGTCTGATGGCCTGGGATTGATTCCCCAGTACCAGATACTTAAACCAGATACATGAAGTGGCACATTCATCTGGAGTTAGTTTGCAGTGGCAAGAGGTCCTGGTATACCCATTCTATATTCTCTCTCTCTCTCTCTCTCTCTCTCTCTCTCTCTCTCTCTCTCTCTCTCTGCAAATAAATAAATATTTTTTAAAATTCTTTTTATTTTATTTATTCATTTTCAAGCAGAGAGATACAGAGATACAGAGAGAGAGAGAGAGAGAGAGAGAGAGAGAGAAAGAGAGAGAGCGAGAGAGCGCGAGAGCGAGCGAGCACCAGGGCTACCACCTGTGGGTCTGGCATATGTGGGTCCTGGGGAATTGAACCTGGGGCCTCAGGCACTGGAGCCAAGTGCCTTATCCACTGAGCCATCTCTCCAGCCCTAAATAAATATTTTTTAAAATTAAAAAAAAAAGTCCCAGCACTCGGGAAGTAGAGGTAGGAGGATCGCCATGAGTTTGAGGCCAGCCTGAGACTACAGAGTGAATTCCAGGTCAGCCTGGGCTACAGTGAGACCCTACCTCAAAAAAAAAAAAAAAAAAAAAGGCAAGCATAGAGTTCACATAGCTGTGTGCAATAAAACCCAGGCTGGTCTTGAACTCTTGATCCTCTTGTCTCTACCTCCCAAGTGCTGAGATTACAGATACTAGGTACCATGCCTGGGTCTTTATTTTAGTTTCTGAGACAGGGTTTCTCTTCATAGCCCAGACTAGCTTCAAACTCTGTGACCCCCACAATTTTGGCTTCCTGAGTGCTAGGATAACAGGTGTGAGCCACACCCCTAGCTGTCATTTATTTATTTATTTATTATTATTATTTTTTTGGTTTTTCGAGGTAGGGTCTCGCTCTAGTCCAGGCTGACCTGGAATTCACTATGCAGTCTCAGGGTGGCCTATACTCATGGCAATCCTCCCACCTCTGCCTCTGGCGTGCTGGGATTAAAGGCGTGCGCCACCACACTCGGCTCCTAGCTGTCTTTATAAAAATAAATAAATAAAAAAAAGTGCTGGGTGTCATGGTGCGCACTTTAATCCCAGCACTCAGGAGGCAGAAGCAAGAAGATCTTTATGAGTTTAAGGCCAGCCTTGGACTACAGAGTAAATGCCAGGTCAGCCGGGGCTAGAACAAGATTCTATTGAAGAAACAAACAAACAATAAAAGAAAGCCCATGGTCTCAAAGTTCTAACCCTTTTAGTAGCAGGGCCCCTCAACTACTGCTGGTATGAACACATGTTTCAGTAATGCTCCACACATAAAAGTTATGAGTCATAAAACTGTAAGATGGGAGTGGATAGTGTTTGTTGAACAATCATTGGAACGTGAGTTCATTCCCCAGGAACCATGCTAAATGCTGAATGTGCTTTTATCCCAGCCCTGGGGAATCAGATACAGGGAGTCCCCAGGTTTTGCTGGCTAGCTAATCTAGCCAATCTAAATTGGCGAGCTCCAGGTAAAGCCAGAGACCCTATCTTTTTGTTTTTTTAAATTCATTTTCAAGCAGAGAGATACAGTGAGAGAGAGAGAGAGAGAGAGAGAGAGAGAGAGAGAGAGAGAGAGAGAGAGAGAGAGAGAGAGAGAGAGAGAGAGAGAGAGAGAGAGAGAGAGAGAGAGAGAGAGAGAGAGAGAGAGAGAGCACACCAGGGCCACCACCTTGTGGGTCTGGTTTATGTGGGTCCTGGGGAATTGAACCCAGGGCCTTAGGCACTTGAGGCAAGTGCCTTAACTGCTGAGCCATGTCTCCAGCCCAAGAGACCCTATCTTAAAGAATATGGTGGAGAAAAACTAAAGACACCTGAGGTTGACATCTGGACTCTAGACATGTTTGTTACAAAAATTACAAATTTTTTTGCTGCATATTTTTACTTTTACTTTAAGGTTTTAGGCTCAGCCGGGCGTGGTGGCGCACATCTTTAATCCCAGCACTGGGAGGCAGAGGTAGGAGGATAGCTGTGAGTTCTAGGCCAGCCTGAGACTACAGAGTGAATTCCAGGTCAGCCTGGGCTAGAGCGAGACCCTACCTCGAAAAACCAAAAAGTTTTAAGGCTCACAGAAAGGTAGGTATGGAACCATAGCATTTAAAATGAGGGCTAGTCAGCTCTGGTAGTGCAGGATTGAAACCCCAACCAATAGAAAGGCTGAAGCAAGAAGACTGCAAAGTCAAGGCCAGCCCAGGCAACTCAGCAAGACCCTATCTCAAAAATAAAAAGCAGAAATAGGGCTGGGAATATAGCTCAGTGGTAGAGCACTAGCCTAGCATACACAAGGCTTTAGGTTCAATTCTTAGTTAAAAAAAAAAAAAAGCTAGGTATACTGGCAATGGTCATAGCACTATAGAGCTAGAAGTATCAGGAATTCCAGGCTAGCTTTGCTACACATATTGGGTGCAAGATCAGTTTGAACTACATGAGACTGCCTCAGAACCCCCCCCCCAAAAAAAAAAGATAAACATGGAACTGGAGAGATAGCTAAGCAGTGAAAGGTTGCTTGCAGAGTCTACTGGCCCAGGTTCTATTCCCCAGTATTCGTGTAAAACCAGATGCAAAGTCATACATGCATTTGGTATTTGTTCGCAGCAGCAAGAGAACCTGGCGTGCACATGCATGTGCATAAATAAATACAAATTTCAAAAGAGAGTGAAAAAAGTAGATAACTTTAAACCGGCTGCCACCCTACACTACCATCCGTCTCTCTATAGCTGTGTAAGTCATGTCATCCACACACAGGAGATATCAAGAACACAAGGAAAGGGTGGCGGAAACTCCATTCCGATCCTAAGAAAATAAAATAAGTGACTAACAAGACCCACTACCTAACCCTACAAACTGGCATACCTAGAGAAGGTGATGGAAATGGGACAAAAAGTACCTATCAAGTCAAGGGAGAAAAACTATCCTCTCCTTCAGCATTGCCAATTCCAAATTCAATGGCCAATTTCTGATACTTCCTTCCAGTAGCAGCTCTGGAAATTCTATAAATGAGCCTCCCTTGGCAGCTGAATGGGTGGGGTCAGGACAAGTTAGGTGATTTGTCTTGAAGCTGCCAGCAGACAAGCATACCATTTTCACTTAAGATGGAATATTATGGGGGTGGCTTGGCGTTGGATAATAGTGCTGGGGAGGTATCTAAAGATTCCCACGCCAACCTTTGATGTGGGGCCTTAAAACTCTTCCTAGGTAAGACGAAGATTACAATAGCTCAAAACTTCACAGCAGGTACTTCTAAACTCTATCTGTGGTCTCTTTTCCTACAACATGAGAAGCAGAAAATTGGGAATCCAAAGCAACTTATTTCAGCTTTGCAATCATATTTTTAGTTTTAATTCATTTACCTAGTAAGCAATATAACATTTCACACGTTCCCCCAGTCATTTCACTTCATCAAACTCAATGAAAATATGAGACCAAAGACCACTGTAGCTTTTATTAGCTCTCAGCTCCTATAGTAGCTGTATGAGTTCTGCCTTAAGGAAAACCAGTTCAGATTCTGTTTAAATATTGAGACCCAGGAGAACGAAAGGGAAAGGTGGGCGGGCAAAAGGCCCCATAGAGCAGAAAGAAAGGAGGACAATAGCAAAGTCTCATCAGTGCTAACTCTCTCTTATCAACAACAAGAGATAAGGCCTAATTTTCTTTAGGAAGACTCTGCTCCTTTAGATTATTAAGTCTGTACATTTCCATTTTTGGCACCACTCCTCCTGCTGCTCTAGAAAGTAGAATCTACATCCCAAGCAAGACCGTTACTTCTCTCACTCTCTGGGAGCACACAGACAACCCACCCTCCCCACACATACTTCAAGGTGTGGCAGAAGCCCCACCTTTCTGCCTCATGATCATTTCATGAGGCTAAATTTTGAGTTAGGGCAAAGAAATGTTTAACGAACACACTAAACTATACAATGCCCTTCTTCTGAGTGTCATGATCAGACTATACAGTGCCCTTCTGAGTGTCATGATTAGACACCTAGCAAAGCCAACTTAAAAAAATCTTTGGGCTGGAGAGATGGCTCAGTGGTTAAGGCACTTGCCTCCAGTGCCTAAGGCCCCTGGTTCAATTCCCCAATACCCATGTAAGCCAGACCCACAAGGTGGTGGCCCTGGTGTGTGCGCTCTCTCTCTCTCTCTCTCTCTCTCTCTCTCTCTCTCTCTCTCTCTCTCTCTCTCTGCTTGAAAATGAATAAAAGTATTTTTAAAAAAATCTTCAACTGCTAGAGCAAGACCCTACCTGGAAAAACCATTAAAAAAAAAAAACCTTCAGCGGTTAGGGAGATTCCTATTTAGTACACAGGCTATACTTTTTAAGATGCAATTGTGCAATTGCCAGTGCAAACTCTAAGGCTTATCAACAGCAGTGACTGCCCCTACCAGCCACCAAGATGGCACTGAATGAACCCCAAGGAAGTCCTAAAAGAACAATCTGGTAATTACTGAATTTATCTCTATGGGTCTTAAGACCCAATCCACACATTCACATATGAAGCCCAGAAAGTAGTTTTTAACCATTCTCATCAAAAAAGCTAAGCAGGGACTGAGGAGATGGTTCAGTGGTTAAGGAGCTTGGTCTTTTCAAGCCTGCTGACCAGAATTCAGATCCCCAGAACCCACACAGAGCTAGAGCTGGCTGCAAAGCGGATGTCTATGGCACTGAGAGGTGGAGTCAGAAGCTTGAAGCTCGTGGGCCAGCTGATTTGGTTTGCCTGGTGATGGCAAACAACTAGAGAGACAGTCTAAAACAAGGTGGAAGAGGAGGACACCTTGAGGTTCTCCTCTGACCTCCACATACACACAACTGTGGGATAAGTGCAGTTGGGGTCCCCCAACTGAATTAAAATAAGAAAGAAAGAAAGCTAAGTGCTTGGGAAGATCTAAGTTTGGGTTTTTGCCAACCAGTGCTATAAGAAAGCATCATGTGGGCTGGAGAGATGGCTCAGCGGTTAAGGCACTTGCCTCCAGTACCTAAGGCCCAGGGTTCAATTCTCCAGGTCCCACATAAGCCAGACCCACAAGGTGGTGGCCCTGGTGCGCGCTCTCTCTCTCTCTCTCTCTGTTTGAAAATGATAAATTAAATATTTTTTTAAAAATTCACAGTGATCCTCCTATGGCATGCATCACCACACATGGACAAAAATTTAATTAAAAAAAAAAAAGAAAGCATCATATAAACTGGGTGTGATGTTACATACTGTAATCCTAGCACTGGGAGGCTGAAGCAGAATTGTGAATTTAAGGACAGTCCCAGCTACAAAGGAAGCTCAAGGCCAGCCCATTCATACTGAGACCCAATGTCAGAAAACGTTTCCCCCAAAAGAAGGTGCCATGTGCTGCAGTAAATGGACACAAAGATTCCTTGCAAGGTTTTCAGGAACTTTCTTCCAAGTTGCTTCTTTAAAGGAACTGTGGATTATAAATGATACCATGAGTACAGGTTCACTTACAGCCAATTTAGTAATGCTCACACAGTTAATTCTGTCAGTCTTCCTCCTACACAGAAATATATGTGGCCCCAAGGGGCCCAACCACCCACAGAGCTCTTTTGCATATCTTTTGAACCCCCCAGAACACAGAAATACAAGGCTATATCCTAGCAAATATCTAAGGAAAGAGAAAAGGTAGTTTCTCTGAAATGCTATGTCTAGAAAACCAGGGCTGGTCTCTTACTGGGATGTCATTTCTATGATCTAAGAAAAGATGTTTCTTGAAATTTCCAAGTCTATATATCTATACCCTTCATATACTGAACTTCCTCAGTATAAAGACACTTACAAAAGCAATTTGTTCAGCTTGGATCTAAGGGCTACCTTAGATCCAAAAATTTACTTGTGATAGAATGCTACACTAATGATACAAGCTACCCAGTATTTGTGCCCTTAGAAAGTCACCTTCCTGGGCTGGAGAGATGGCTCAGCGGTTAAGGCACTTGCCTCCAGTGCCTAAGGCCCTGGGTTCAATTCCCCAGTACCCATATAAGCCAGACCCACAAGGTGGTGGCCCTGGTTCTCTCTCTCTCTCTCTGCTTGAAAATGAATTAAAAAAAAAAAAAAAAAAAAAATAAAGTCACCTTCCTGAACTTGGGCTTAACCACATGGTTTGTTTTAAACAGGGCATAGTAGCAAAATAGATATAAGGAGGGCTGGAGAGATGGCTCACCAGTTATGGCACTTGCCTACAAATCCTAAGGACCTGGGTTTGATTCCCCAGCACCCACATAAGCCAAATGAACAAAGTACATGCATCTTGAGTTTGCAGTGGCTAGAGGCCCTGACTTGCACTTGCGCTCGCGCTCTCTCTCTCTCTCTCTCTCTCTCTCTCTCTCTCTCTCTCTCTCTCTCTCTCTCTCTCTCTCTGCCTACAAATAAATTATTTTTAAAAAAAGTCTAAGGAATTAGACCGGCATGGTGGTGCATGCCTTTAATCCCAGCACTGGGAAGGATCTCCATGAGTTCAAGGCCAGCCTGAGTCTACATAGTGAATTCCAAGTCAGCCTGGGCTACAGCAAGGCCCTTCCTCAGAAAGATTAGGGAGAGGGGAAAGGGAGGGGAGGGGAAGGGAGGAGAGGAGAGAGGAGGGGAAGGGAGGGGAAAAGAGAAGAGAGCAGAACAGAGGAGAGGAGAGGAGAGACAGGACTTAGACCAGACATAGTGGTGCACGCCTTTTATCCCAGCACTTGGGAGGCAGAGGTAGGAGGGGCGTTGTGAGTTTGAGGCCAGGTTGGAACTATAGAATGCCAGGTGAGTCTGGGCAAGAGTGAGACCCTACCTCAAAGGAAAAAAATAAAAAATAAAAAATAAATTAAAAATAAGGTATAATAACTAAAAAAAAAAAAAAAAAAAAATAGAGGCCGGGCGTGGTGGCGCACGCCTTTAATCCCAGCACTCGGGAGGTAGAGGTAGGAGGATCATCATGAGTTCAAGTCCACCTTGAGACTACAGAGTGAATTCCAGGTCAGCCTGGACTAGAGTGAGACACTACCTCGAAAAACCAAAAAAAAAAAAAAAAAAAAAAAAAAAAAAAAATAAAAAATAATAATAATAATAATAATAAGGTATAAGAAGTTAGATATAGTGGTACATGCCTGTAATTCCAGTACTTGGGAAACTGAGGCAGGAGGACTGTCACAAGCTTAAGGCAAACCAGGGATATATATAGCAAGACCCTATCTCAACAAAGCAAAACCAACAAATAAAAAGTTTCTGTATTTTGGGGCCTGACCTCCCTTGCCTGCGTTTAGAATGATGAGACATTATGCAAAAGAAAACAGGCCAATTCTCCTGCCAAATGCCAGATATGCATGTGAAGCCATCTGTGGTTTCATGGTTACCATAACAAATTACCAGAAAATTTTTGGTTTAAACAACACAAATTTATCATTTTTTCAGTTTGTGGGTCTAAAGTTCAATGAGGGTCTCCCTAGGTTAAAACTAAAGTGTTGGCAGGTCTGTGTTCTTTTCTGGGGATTTATATAAAAGGATACTTCCTTGCTGATTTGTTTGCAGATCTCTGTTCATTATAACTATAAGGCAATGAGGTCTTCAATTCCTTCCAGGCTGTTAGCCAAAAATCATTCCTATATTCATTACTGTGCAACTAGACTTACATCTCTTTAATGACCATTCTGCCTTCTATTTATAACACTCATGTAATGAGCCTGAGTGTACTCAGATAACTCAGGGACAATCTCTTCATGTCAAGATGACCAACATTCCAGGTTGGGGGGGAGGACACCTCTAACCTCCATCAGATCTGCAAAGTCCCTTTAATCGCACAGAGTAATTTACTCACAGGTTCTGGGGATTAGGATATGTATTATTCTACCAACTACACCATCTAAGACTACACCCATCAACTGACCACAGAAAGCTGCTAAGTGCCCCAGACCAGATAAATTACACACACAGAATTGTGAATGACAGTAAGTTTTAACCACTCAATTTGAATTTCTTTTAATTTTATTTATTTGTTTGCAAGAAGGGAGAAAGAGGGGGATGGAACTGAGGGACTATGAATGAATATGGGTATGCTAAGGCCTAGGGCTGGTCCAATTGAACACCAGATGCATGCGCCAATTGGTGCATCTGGGTTTACATGGGCACTAGGGAATTGAACCTGGGCTGGCAGGATTTGTAAGCAAGTGACCTTAACTGCCAAGCCATCTTCCCAGCCCTAAGAAATATTTTTATTTATGGGGTGAGGGGGAGAATGGGAGTGCCAGAGCCTCGTGCCACTACAAAAATCTCCAGATGTAGCCAGGCGTACTGGCACATTCGGGAGACAGAGGTAGAAGGATCACTGTGAGTTCGAGGCCAGCCTGAGCTTGAGTGAGACCCTATCTCGGAAACAAAAACCTCCAAATGTATGTGCCATTTTGTGTGTCTATTAAGCCACTTGACTTTTTTTTTTTTTTTTGGTTACTACACTAAAATAATGGTCACTAAAGATCAGTTGTGAAAGCTGTGCAATCCTCACCCCAATAGCAGGCAGCTTGTCCTACTCTGTGCTAGCTCCACCAGCATGAACCACAACGTACTCACAGTTCTGTCCTCTAAGTCACAAACCAAAACAAATCTCTATTATTTATTCTGGTCTAGATCTTTGTTTATTTATTTATTTTTTAATTTTTCAAGGTAGGGTCTCACTCTAGCCCAGGCAGACCTAGAATTCACTATGTAGTCTCAGGGTGGCCTTGAACTCACAGTGATCCTCTTACCTCTGCTTCCTCAGTGCTGGGATTAAAGGCGTGTGCCACCACTCCCAGTTTACAACTATTTTTTTGACAAATGTCATCAACATCTCATCTCTCCTCTATTTCTAAAGACCAATGAGGGCACCTTCTCTAAATAGGGGCTTTTTGACCTTTTTGTTTGTTTGTTTTGTTTTTATTTTGTTTTTCAAGGTAGGGTCTTGCTCTAGCCCAGGCTGACCTGGAATTCACTCTGTAGACTCAGGCTGGCCTTCAACTCATGGCAATCCTCCTACCTCTGCCTGGGATTAAAGGTGTGTCCCAGCATGCCTGGCTTTTTTGACCTTTAATATATTTTCTCAAACAGACTTCCTCTCAAATATGCTGATACTTTCAAGGTATGCAAAGCTTCAGGAGCAGGAAAAATACCAATAGTAAGTTAGGAGGTCCTCCTGACTTCCCTGTGCCTGAGTCTTGACTATTAATTGAATGTTATTCAGATTCCATCTCAAAAACAAATGAGGATGGAGACCAGAGGCCTGCTTTCTCCAGACTGATAAGAGCAGCACAGTGCAATTATACCCAAACAGCTTTGTTCTGGAATGTAATCACCACCAGGCCTTCTTCCCAACGGATGGCAACAGTGTAATTACCTCTTCAGGATTCATTGTTTGAGAATGCAATTCTACAGGGTCTTCTTTCTAGAGAAAAGGAACTACAATAATATAAATCTGTAGCCCTCTCCTCAATAAGAGTTTTATGAGTTAAACAAATCATTTTTTGCTCTCTTAAAGCCCAAGTGTAGATTTCAGTCTGATTTGCTAGCAAGGAAGAACCACTTATACCTCAGGATGGTTCCATTTGAAATGTGCCACTCTAGAGCTGACTGCCCAAATTCCAAAGACAGTACTAGCTGTGGTCTTTAGCAAATTACTTCATCTCTCTTTAGCTTCAACCTCTTTTTTTTTTTAAGATATTTTATTTATTCATTTTTCAAGCAGAGATACAGAGAGAGAGAGAGAGAGAGAGAGAGAGAGAGAGAGAGAGAGAGAGAGAGAGAGAGAGAGAGAGAGCACCAGAGCCACCACTTTGTGGGACTGGCTATGTGGGTCCTGGGGAATTGAACCTGGGGCCTTAGGCACTGGAGGCAAGTGCCTTAACCGCTGAGCCATCTCTCCAGCCCAGCTTCAACCTCTTTTGTAAACAGAAATCTATAAAATCAGTAATAATAGTATGTCATAGGAATATTAAAATTAAGTGCTTTGTACGTGAGATGTGCTTAGAACATTATTTAAAGTAGAGTATGAGCTCTTAGGGTTTGCTTGCTTGTTTTAAGCATTCCAGGCTGCCCCTGAACTCGATGGCTTTGAATTCCTGATCCTCCTAAGTACTGGAATTTATAGGTATGCACTGCCATGATGGGTTTTACATAGTGCCAGATTGAACCCAGGGCTTCACAAATGAGAGCTACACTCCCAGCCCCAGTTTGTTTGCTGAAAAAGGCATGGTGGAAATGTCCATTTGCAATCCCAACACTTGGGAGGGAGGTGAAGGGAGGAGGATCAGGAGGAGTTTGAGGTAAACCTGGACTACTTGTCGTGAAACTTGTCTCCAACAAACAATCAGGGCTGGAGATTGCTCAACAGTTAAAGGCACTTGCCTGCAAAGCCTTAAGGCCAGGGTTTAATTCCCTAGTACCCACATAAATCCAGGCAAACAAAGTGGAAAATGCATGTAGGGTTTGTTTGCAGTGGCAAGAGGTGCTGGCGTACCCATGTACTCTCATTCTCTCAAATGATATACAATTTTAAAAATCAACTGGGGCTGGAGATGGCTCAGTGATTAAATGTGCTTGCTTACAGAGCCTGAGGGCCTGGGTTTGATTCCCCAGGGCCCACGTAAAGCCAGATGCACAAAGTAGAGCATGCATCTGGAGTGAGTTTGCAGTGGCAGGAGGCCCTGGTACACGCATACTCTTTCTCTGTGTTCCCCCCTTCAAATAAATTTTAAAAATATTTTTAAAATTCAACCAATGTCCATTTGAAATACCATATTCTATAGCCAACAAATTTGAAAGTGTGATCTAATACTAGCTCACAGTAAATTGTATACTTGAGTTTTTAAATTCTGTCTTTCCACAACCCCTAGGCCAGTTCAAAATGATGGCCAATGTTTTGGATCATTTTAAATGTTATTAGAGAACGATCACAGACGAGTGAACCGTCACTTTAACAGGCAGAAGCGACTTGCATAATTCCATATTTTTCATGCTACCAGTCCAAGAGAAACTACAATACAGTGTCAAATCTTGCTGTTGGGAAAATTAGCGAACATTATAAGCGGCAGCAACTTTAAGTATGTCTATATGGTAGATTGAGGCCATTTTCATTCATGAAAATAAATGACACATTTTCCTTAAAAATCTACTGTGCACTCTACTTCCATAAATAAGACTCTTTTTTTTTAATTTTTTCCTGAGGTAGAGTCTAGCCCAGGGTGACCTGGAACTCACTCTCTAGTCCTAGATTGGCTTCAAACTTACAGGGATCCTCCTATATCTGCCTCCCAAATGCTGGGATTAAAGACATTCACCACCACACCTGGCAATAAAATCCCTTTCTAACTGGGAATTTGAACTTTCTACCCTTCTCTTCTGTAGCCTAAGCCAGTTAAATGTGCTGCTTTAGGAAGAAATGTTTTTGGAAACTGCTCTATCAGCCATGAGCCTCAAGAGTAAAAATCATGAGTTTGTTTGCCAGGCAGCTATGAAGAATACAGCCCCATAGCTCAAGAAAAGGAAGTGAAGATGGGTTCCTCCTGTATCACACACAGCTGCAGTGTGCTGAGTTTATGATAAACTCAGAGACTAACTTCCACAGCCTTGTCAAATGAGACAGACTTTACAGAACAGAGTATATGGAAACAGGATGGCTAGCTACCTGGAGTAACATTTAACAGAGGACCAAAAGAAACACCCACAAGGTCCAAAAGGTCCCCACTCACCCAGATATCTCTTTCTACATCATGGTTTATACCAAGATATTCATGCTGGTTGTTCTAGTGAAGTCACAAGGACTCAGAGAAAGAGCTGACCTTATGGATCAACAGGTGATAAAGAGGAAATTAACCTCCACAGGCTGGCTCTACTTTGGTAGAGAGGATGAAAAATGCTGACTGACAACTCCTATGGCATTTCCGTCCAGTTTGGAATAAAAAGACAAACTGGGGAAAAACTGGGGCTGGGAAGATAGCATAGTTGGTAAAGTGATTGCCTTACAAGCATAAAGATCTGAGTCTGATCTTCAGAACCCACATAAAAATGCATGACATGCATTTGTATTCCCTGTGATGGGGAGGTAGAGACAGGAGGATTTCTGAGGCTTCCTGGCTACCCAGTTTAGCCTAATTAGTAAACTCTAGACCAGTGAGATCCTGGCTCAAAAAAAGATGGAAAACATTCATAAAGAATAACAGAAGCCGGGCGTGGTGGCGCACGCCTTTAATCCCAGCACTTGGGAGGCAGAGGTAGGAGGATTGCCATGAGTTTGAGGCCAGCCTGAGACTACATAGTGAATTCCTGGGCTAGAGTGAAACCCTACCTTGAAAAACCAAAAAATAAAAAAATAACAGAGAGGGGCTGGAGAGATGGCTCAGCGGTTACGGCACCTGCCTCCAGTGCCTAAGGCCCCAGGTTCAATTCCCCAATACCCACAGAAGCCAGACCCACAAGGTGGTGGCCCTGGTGTACTCTCACACTCTCTCTCTCTCTCTCTCTCTCTCTCTCTCTCTCTCTCTCTCTGCTTGAAAATGAATAAATAAAATATTAAAAAAAAAAACACAGAGCCAGGTGTGATGGTGCACACCTGTGGTAGTTTGCCTGAATGTTCCCCAATAGATTCAAAAGTGTATTAAAGGTTTTCTCCACGTGCCTGGCTGGAGGGTATGTCACCTTGGCCAGATCCTAGGGTCCAGCCCTGGGGTGTGTCTGGGGTAGATCTGAAATTCCAAATGCAAAGAGCAGTCTAAGCTCAAGCCTGGAGTTCCTGCTGTTTGCTAGTTTGGAGTGTGCTTGCTTGCTTTGGAGGTACTAGTGAAGGGTTTCTCTGCTTGGACCTGTGAATGGGGGGCAGCCTTTTTCTTCATTATTGAACTTCCCCTGGATCTGTTACTTTTGGCCTGTATATGCACATGTATTAAAAAAATGAAAAAGAAACAAAAACATGAAAGGAGAAAAACTAAGCCGGGCGTGGTGGCGCACGCCTTTAATCCCAGCACTGGGGAGGCAGAGGTAGGAGGATTGCCGTGAGTTCAAGGCCACCCTGAGACTACATAGTGAATTCCAGGTCAGCCTGGACTAGAGCGAGACCTTACCTCAAAAAACCAAAAAAAAAAAAAAAAAAGAAAGGAGAAAAACTAATGTGAGCTTAAGGCTTTAAAATGAATCTGTGAGAAGTCAGCATGGGCTATTAACTTCCAATATTTATAGTGACCAGTAAAAACTGATGGAATAGCTGGGATTGCAAAGAGGCTTCTTCCAAGCCTTTCAAAGGTTTATAGTGGATCTCTACTCCTAAAGAATGTTTGAAACAAAAAAAAAAAGAATGTTTGAAACATAAAGAAAGGAAAGAAACTCCAAGAAAGCTGCTGCACCTACTAGAAAATATAGGCTTTGAATTTCCCTATAACTCATGTGCAGACTGATCACCATCCTTTGTTCTGAGATGTCAAAGTATATACCAATCTTAACCTAAGCAGACAGAAGAAAGAATTCTGGCATCATAGTGGGTCACTTCATGTTATAAAGGGCATCTTCAACCCTTCAACTGGGCGTGGTGGCACACGCCTTTAATCCCAGCACTTATGAGGCAGAGGTAGGAGGATCACCGTGTGTTCAAGGCCAGCCTGAGACTACACAGTGAATTTCAGGTCATCCTCCACTAGAACAACCAGGATCGCTGTGAGTTTGAGGCCAGCTTGAAACTCCAGTGAATTCCAGGTTAGCCTGGGCTAGAGAGGGACCCTACCTCGAAAAACAAACAAACAAAAAAAAAGGGCATCTTCAATAAGTGTATTCAAAATCAGCAATAATTCTTTTTTTGTTTTTTGTTTGTTTGTTTGTTTTTCGAGGTAAGATCTCACTCTAGCCCAGGTTGACCTGGAATTCACTATGTAGTCTCAGGGTGGTCTTGAACTCATGGTGATCCTCCTACCTCTGCCTCCCAAATGCTGGGATTAAAGGAGTGCGCCACCACGCCCAGCCAAAATCAGCAATAATTCTTTTAATTTAAAAAAATACATATAGCCAGGTGTGGTGGCACATGCCTTTAATCCCAGCACTTATGAGGCAGAGGTAGGAGGATCACCGTGTGTTCAAGGCCAGCCTGAGACTACACAGTGAATTTCAGGTCATCCTCCACTAGAACAACCAGGTCAAAAAACAACCCTCCCCCCCCCAAATATACATACATGAGCTGGGCGAGGTGGTGCAGACCTTTAATTCCAGCACTTGGGAAGCAGACATAGGAGGATCACTGTGAGTTTGAGGCCACCCTGGACTAGAGGGAGACCCTACTTCAAAAAAAATAACAGCAACCAACCAAACAAATAAACATACACATTGTCTATCTGTAGAATGTGTGCATGAGTACGGGCATGTGACGGCATGAAGAGGTCAGAGGACAGCTTTGGGTGTTGGTCCTCACCTTTACTCTTCATGAGACAGGGTCTCTTGCTGTTTTGCCATTGTGTATAACAGGCTAGCTAGCTTATGAGTTTCCATGGATTCCCTGGTTGTCCACCTTCCAGCTTTTTCCTTTTAAATTATTCAAATATTTTTATTTATTTGTGAGAATGATGGGTGCATCAGAGTTTCTTGCCATTGTAAACAAATATTAGACGCTTGCACTACTTTTTGTGACCAGCTTTATGTGGGTGGTTGGGGAATTGAATCTGGACTGGCAGGCAAGCAAGCACCTTTAACAACTGAGCCATCTCCCCAGCCCCTTTGTCACTAGTTATGATGGTCTTACTTAGTAGTCCGTATGTTTAGAGAGAGCATCTTGTTCATGTGGGTACTCTTACACACCAAACCTTACACAAAAGCTCAATACTTACTGAGTCAAAATAGCTGATACATTGGCTGAGTTCATTTCTCCTTACTAATAGTTCCAGACCAAGAGGTACAAATCAGTCTTACTAGCACAAACACCTCTTGAGTTCTTGGTGAGCATACCCCTTAATGTGGCAGCAACTAACCCCCCCCCCATATTTCTGCTTCTGTGTCTCTAACTTAATGAGTTAATCTATAGCAGTAGTTCTCAAATTTTATAGTGTACCAGGATCACCTGTAAGACACTGTATAACACAACCTCTTGTGCTCTAAAACCAGGGTCTCAGGCTGGAAAGATGGCTTAGTGGTTAAGGCGTTTGCTTGCAAATCAGAAGGACCCCAGTTCAATTCCCCAATATCCAGGTAAAGCCAGATGTATAAGGTGGCACCATGTGTCTAGAGTTCATATGCAGTGGCTGGAGGACCTGGCCCACCCATACTCTCTATCTGCCTCTTTCCTCTCTCCTCTCTCCGTCCCTCCTTCTCTCTCTCTGTCTCTGTCTCTGTCTCTGTCTCTGTCTCTCTCTCTCTCTCTCTCTCTCTCTCTCTCTCTCTCGTCAATAAATAAATGTTAAAAAAAAAAAAAAAACAGAATCTCTGGCTCAATGAGTCTAGGGTACAGGCCAGGAATTTGCATTTGCAGTAAGTTTCAGGTGAAATAGATGTTAATTACCCAGGAACTACATTTAAGAGAACCTCTAGTTTCCATGGCAACACAGATAATTCTTGGGCTATTGAGAGGTTTATCATAACAGCACAGAAAAGTTTCTATAAATGTAAATTTTGTGATTTCTTTTCTTTTAAAAATTATTTGTAAGCAGAGAGAAAGAGAGAGAGAATGAATATGAGTGTGACTATGAATGGGTGCGCCAGGGCCTCCAGTCACTGCAAGCAAACTCCAGAAGCATGCACCACTTTGTGCACCTGGCTTTACATAGGTACTGGGGAATTAAACTCAGGTCCTTCTGCTTTATTGGAAAGCACCTTAACTACTGAGCCATCTCTCCAGCCTACCCAGGTTTTACTCTTAACAACTCTAACCATAGCAAAGGGGAGTAAGATCTGGTGGGACCAAGAAGAACACCACTGGGGAGGAAGGCAGAAGCTGTATGAGAGCTGGGGCAGGCAACTACCTATAACCTCCCACTTGGCACATGGAAGCAGAAAGCTCCAGAGTTCAAGGTTATCTTTTCTGTTTTGTTTTGTTTTTCGAGGTAGGGTCTGGCTCTAGTCCAGGCTGACCTGAATTTACTATGTAGTCTCAGGGTAGCCTTGAACTCATGGCGATTCTCCTTCCTCTGCCTCACGAGTGCTGGGATTAAAGGCCAGTGCTGGGGTTAAAGGCATGAGCCACCATGCCCGGTTTAGTTCAAGGTTATCTTGGGCTACATAGCAAGTTTGAGGCCAGCTTGGGTTATACTGAATCCTATCTAAACCCCCGCCATCCTAAAAAAAAAAAAAGAAAAAAGTCATTCAGAAATCAGAACAGTATTGAGGATAACAACTCATTGTTTGCCCACTGAATGTTGTAACTCATTATGGACAATAAAAAAAAAAAAGAAAAGAAAGAAATGAGAACAGTAAAGCTGGGCATGGTGGCGCATGCCTTTAATCCCAGCACTTGGGAGGCAGAGGTAGGAGGATCACCATGAGTTCAAGGCCACCCTGAGACTACATAGTGAATTCCAGGTCAGCCTGGGCTATAGTGAGACCCTACCTCGAGAAAAAAAGAAAAAAAAAAGGAAATCAGAACAGTAATATAAAGAGACTGGTATAATTCTAACTTATACTGGACCCAAAATTTTATAATAAAGACTACATAGTAAATCAAACATGGTGACCCATGCCTATAAACTCAGCACTCAGGAGGGGTTCCAGACCAGCCTGAGTTCTAGGCCACCATGGGTTACAACAGAGTGAGGCCTTGTCTCAAGAAACAAACAGCCAGGCAGAGGTAGGGACTACAGAGCGAGTTCCAGGTCAGCCTGGGCTAGAGTGAGACCCTACCTGGAAAAAACTAAAGAATCAAATAAACAAAACTCAATAGCAACAGCAACCCCCCCCCCAGCATTAATAGCTAACATCTACTTAACACTTACTGTGTGTCACACAATATTATTCCAAGTGTTTCATATAGACAGGTTTAGGACCCCTTACTTTAAATGCTTAGAAATAGAAGCATTTCAGACTTTTCAGACTTTTTCTGGTTATGGAATATTTGCACATATGTAATAAGATACCTTGAGGATCAGAACCAAGTCAAACTTGAAATTAACTTGTCTCAGGTATACATAGTCTAAATGTTATTTATTTTTGTGTATGTGTGTGGGTGCACTAGGGTCTTGTGCCACTGCAAATGAATGTTCGTCCAGTTTTACCTGAGTACTGGAGAATTGGACCCAGGCCAGCAGACTTTGTAAGCAAGTGCCTAGTTTAACTGCAGAGCCACCTCCCTGCCATGTCAAGGTAATTTTAATTAATATTTTAAATAAATTTGTACATGAAACAAGGTTCCCTTGTAGTGTCATGTTGGTGTTCAATAAGTTAGATTTGGGTCTGGAGCAATGGCTCAGGGGTTAAAGTGTTAGCCTGCAAAGTCTAACAACCTGGGGTTTGATTCCTCAGTACCCATTTAAAGCCAAAAGTACAATGTTGCACATGCATCTGGAGTTCACTATGTAGTCTCAGGGTGGACTTGAACTCACAGTGATCCTCCCACCTCTGCCTTCCAAGTGCTGGGATTAAAGTCATATGCTACCATGACCAGTTTAAAATATTTTTAAAAGTAGGATTTACTCCAGATTTTCAGTTAGGAATGCTCAATTTATATTAACTCATTTAATCTTTAAAATAATCCTATATGTGAAATGCTATTCTTAGATTCATTATGTAGATGAAGAAATTGAGTCCTCAAAGTAAAACAAATTACCCAAGATTAAATTGCTAGGAAGGAACAGAAAGAATAAACTTAAATATTCTGGCTCCAAAGTCCAAACTCAAACATTTTGCCAAATTGCCTGTCAGCAAGTTTACCCTGCAAAGGCAGCTGTTCTTCCCATGTCCTACTCAAACTATGAATGGGGACATATTACAAGTTTGCTTGCTTTCTGTCATGGTTTGATCCAGGTGTCCCCCAAAAGCAAATGTGTTCTGAATGCTTGAACCCTAGTGATAGCAATTTGAGGTATTAGAATCTTGGAGCTGTGTTGTTGGGGGCAGGCTTATAGGGGTTATAAATCAGCTTCCCTTGCCAGTGTTTGGCATACCTTTCTGTAGCCATTTGTAGTGCCATTACTTGGCCTGCCTTGATGGAGCTTCCCTAGAGTCTCTAAGCCAAAACAAACTCATTCCTCCACAAGATGCTTTTTGGTTGGGTTCTTTGTCACAGCAATGAGAGAAAGTTGACTATAACACTTTCCTTCTTTTTTAAAAATATTTTTGTTTTAAATTTTTTTATTTATTTATTTTCAAGCAGAGAGAGAGAGAGAGAGAGAGAGAGAGAGAGAGAGAGAGAGAGAGAGAGAGAGAGAGAACATGCACCAGGGCCACCACCTTGTGGGTCTGGCTGATGTGGGTCCTGGGGAATTGAACCCGGGGCCTTAGGCACTGGAGGCAAGTGCCTTAACCACTGAGCCATCTCTCCAGCCCAAATATTTTTATTTGTTTACAAGGAGGGAGAGAGGGATGGAGCGGGAGAGAAAGGGAGAGAGGGAGGAAGGGAAGAAGAGAGGGGGGATGAGGGAGAAGGAAGGGGGGGAAGAGAGAATTCTGTGGGTACTGGGATTCGAACCCAGGCTGGCAGGCATTGCAAGCAAGCACTTTAACTAACCACTGAGCTATCTCCCAACCCTCATTCCTTCTATCTTTCTCTCACTCCACCCCTTCCTCACTCCCTTCCCCCCCACCCTTTTTGTGTTTGTTTCTCAAAGTCAAGTCTTGCTCTAGCCCAGGAAGACCTGGAATTCACTATTGGCAGATCCTCTTGCCTCTGCCTCCCAGGGTGTCATTCTAGCCCAGGATAACCTGGAAGTCTATAGCCCCAGGCTAGTCTTGAATTCATAGGAATCTTTCTGCCTCAGTCTCCCAAGTGCTAGATCAAACACATCAGTCACCATGCATGGCTACAAGCTTTTTCAAACTATACTAAAGACTGATTCAAGCTGCAGCTTCCTTAGTTAACCAATCTAGACTGGCAATTAAAGTCCAATAGGCGAGCTAGGGAAATGGCTCAGTGGTTAAGGTCTTGCTTGCAAAGTCTACTGGCCCAGGTTCAATTCCCCAGTACTCATGTAAAGCCAGATGCACAAAGTGGTACATATAACTGGACTTCATCTTGGCAGCACTAGACTCATACTCATTGTCAGTCTCATATTCTCTCTCTCTCTCTCTCTCTCTCTTTCTCTCCTGACCCTTTCAAACAAATAAATGGAAACTACAAAAATAAATCCTATGGTAATCATTAATTTTTTTACTGTCAAAAGAAAAGAAAAGAGAAAAGATGGGTTGGAGAGATGGCTCAGTGATTAAGGTGCTTATCTGTAACATCTAAGGTACTGAGTTTGATTACCCAGTGCCCACTTAAGAGTCAGATGCACAAAGTGGCACATGCATCTAGAGTCTCTTTGTAGTGGCTGGAGGCCCTTATGTGCCCATTCTCTTTGTCTTTCTTCTATCTCTCGCTGCTAATAGATAAAATAAAAAATTAAGGCCGGGCGTGGTGGTGCATGCCTTTAATCCCAGCACTCGGGAGGCAGGGGTAGGAGGATCACCACGAGTTCAAGGCCACCCTGAGACTACATAGTGAATTCCAGGTCAGCCTGGACTAGAGCGAGACCCTACCTCGAAAAACCAAAAAAATAAATAAATGAAAGTTTTTTAAAAAATATTTTATTTATTCGTTTTCAAGCAGAGAAATACAGATATATATATATATATATATATATATATATATATATATATATATAT
>PVHP010023241.1:5971-27674 GCA_004024765.1 Zapus hudsonius
AAATGGAGTAAAATGCCAGACATGAGTATAATTGGAAATGCCAAAGGCAATGACAGGAAAACATGGAACAGAGGAAGTATCTGAAGAGACAGTGCCATAGAATTTCTCAGATTTGATGACAAGAAATAATGTATGGAATTAAGAGCACGGAGTAACGGAAGTTACTGATAAGAACTAAATAAATCATACCTACCAAAGGGAGATGAAGAGTGTTAAAAGTACTCTATAACAACCTAAAAATTATATAGATAGGGCATCTTTAAAAGTGTGACAGGTTGACAATTTACAGTGAGTTCTCTTATTTTCAATGCACTTAAAGAAAATTAACAAAAAATTAAAAACATAACTAGAAGGGGCTGGAGATATGCCTCAGTAGTGATGGCAACTTCCTGCAAAGTCTGATAAACCAGGTTCAATTCCCTAGTACCCATGTAAATCCAGATGCACAAAGTAGCTCATAAGTCTGGAGTTCATTTGCAGTGTCTAGAGGCCATGGCATACCCATTCTCTCTGTCTCTCTTTTCTCTGTTCGAAAATAAAATAAAATAAATAAATAAATATGAACTATCACAGTTTATATAAAAAAGAAAGAAATTTATCAAACCAAAACTCTCACACTATAGAACTAGCTTAAGCATGAGAGAAACAAATATATTTCATCTCTTCTCCAAAATGGAACAATTCAGGACTAGCAACCCATAGGAAAAAGCATGCTAGTGAACATATTTCAGAAACAGAAGAAAAGTAATTTTTACAGTTAAAAAATTCAAACATAGCATTAAAAGGCATAACAACAATAACCTAACTCTAGGGAGGCAGGAAAGAAATTGAATGTCCTAAGAACCTTGTATTGTTAGCATAGAAGGGGAAAACAATTATTATCTTTAAACTTTGACAAGTTAAAAACACATGCTGTGTTTTTTTCAGAGTAAGCACTGGGACAAGTATAACCTGTAAACCAATAGCATTTAAATTGAAAGTGCCCAAAACAGTAGAGGAAAAACTAAATAAGCTGAAAGAAGGTAAGAATGGATAGAAAATACAAAGAAAACATAACATTTACATATTATGGAAATAAGCCTAAAAATATTAATAATAAATAGCATTAATTATTTGTGTGCTGAAGACAAATATAGGACTCAATCAAAATTAATGAATATGAGTTCTGGACATTTACAAAATGCTATAACCAAAACTGGAAAAAAACGTGTTCTCTTATGTTTATGTTACTTTAAAATATTGGACTTATTTGGGACCATTTAGCAATACAGAAAAGATTTCAAACATGTTAAACAGTGCATAAGCTTCAATCACAGTCCAATTAATTCGCAAATTAATGATCAAATTAACTAAGAATTCCTGTAGATTTGGAAATTAATAAGTATATGACATATGTCAAAGAGGAAATAATAATGGAAACTCAAATGTATTTTGAAATGACTTATGAAACCACAAAGAAGTGAGATGTAGTTTAAGTAATGTTAGAGAACTTTCTAGCTAAGGTTCTGAGGAGATGATATAAATCAAGGAAGTTTGTCAACCAAAGAACTAAAATATCCCCATGATAATAGAAAAGAACAGGAAAAAGGAAGAAAAAATCATCATAACAACACACACTGAAGATATCAGAAAGAAAAAAGTCCAACAAAAATGATTAATACAGACAAAAATGGGTTTCTTCAGAAGTCTGAGAAAAATTATTAAACAAAACTGAGAAAAATAAAATGTCATCCATCAATAACCATTAGCAAGAATTAATTGTTAAATGCACTAAGAAACTACCTGTGCTAAAATATTAATAAAAATAATACAATAATAAAAATTTTGAAAATCTTAGAAAATATATCTTAATCAAAGGTGCTCCAGAGTGGGGCAGTAGTTCACTGAAGGGCACCTGCCTCACATGATCAAGGTTCAGAGAAGAAATATGAAAACTCTGCATATTTGATATGATGGTTCTATTCCTACCTTATTTTTAAACAAATTCTAATAAAATACATTAGATGATATTTTATATTGGCCACAGTGTCAAGCAATCACTCAGGTCACATTGCCTCTAAATTATTTCAGAAGTCACATACTATAATGTTCTGAAATACCTTCCTCTTGAAAAAATAATTTTCAATACAAAAATAATTTTCCATATTATTTACAGACTGTCTCTTGTCTGTAGTTTATATTCTGAGAGATACCATTGGTATAACTCTCTCTGTCCAGTAATAGCTCTTATCTCTAGAGTTCTGTAATATAAATCAATCCATTAAGATGAATGGACCTTCTTTTCCTGATCTCTTAGTAAGAAATTATCTCTCATGTTTGAACTATTATGTGGTACTTTTTCCATCTCTTATTATTTATAATAGGGTTTGGCAGCCTATTTCTATAAAGTGCCAGACCTTTGAACTTTTACATAGTACTTTTTCCAACTCTTATTATGATTTATAATAGGGTTTGGCAACCTTCTTCTATAAAGTGCCAGATAGCAAATATTCTAGGCTTTGCAGGTCATATGGTCTCTATTGCAACTACTTAGCTCTGTCATTTTTGTGCAATAGCGGTCATACATAATATGCAAAGAAATGTATGGCTATGCTCCAACAAAACTTTATTTAAAAAAAAAACAGGCAGAAAGGATTTGGTCCATGGCTTTGCCAATTCTAATTTATTGTAATGCCTCAAGCAGTAATTAGTTGTTTAATATTAGATTATGTTCTCATTGAGGGCATGTAATTTTTTTTTCTGATTTGTTAAAATCATAGCCAACACCTTTGAATACTTGCTTTGGCCAGGCATGATACTAAATGTTTTAAATAAATTAACTCATTGAATTCTCAAAGGAAATAGGTGCTCTAATACTAGAGTTTCTAAGGTAAGGTAGAAAGGCAAAACAGGATCTAAACATGTTAAGCCAACAGCCAAGTAAGTTGACAGAGCCAGGATTGAATTTCATTTTGTTTAATCCAAGATTCCAGCCCTATGCTACTTTCTATTTACTGTATATATTCTTAAGCATTTTCTAGTAAATAATGAATGAGTGAACAGGAGAATTTTGATTCAAAATATGACTATAAAATCTTACATCATTCAAATATAGCTGCAATAAAGAAATATAAATAAAATCTAATTTGAAAACAACCCTGATCTATACTAGCTTCTTTAAATGATAAGGGTCTTGGAAATGATATAGAATGGTGATTTAAAACATTCTGAGATGGAAGTCTTTATGTTAAAAGAACGGGACTATTCCAGAAATGACAGTATCATGTTCACAGTTTTATGAATATTTTCATATATTTCTTTGCAAAGCAAGTGAGCAAGTGAGAGAGAGAGAGAAAATGAGAGAGGGAGGAAATAGGTGTGCCAGGTCTCTTGCCACTGTAAACAAACTTCAGATGCAGGTGCCACTTTGTGAATCTGGCTTTATGTGGGTACTGGGGAATTAAACTCTGGCCATCAGGCTTTGCTAGTAAGTGCCTTTAACTTCTGAGCCATTGCTCCAGCCCCAAGCTTTCACTATTTATGTCAGATAGAACACCAACAATAGACCAAAGAAACAAAGCCTAGCTTACTAAACCAATAATTTTAATTTTAGTTACTTACAAGATTGTGGGCAATTTAAGAACATGCACACCACTGAAAAAGAGAGTCTATCTTCCCCAGCAATCATTGACTACTTATAAATCATTGGAGAGGGGAAGGGCTTCATACCTGGCATCCTGAGCAGTCTCATGACCCACTTCCTATACCACTTCCTCAGCTTTGTGGAATGTCACACCTTTCATGAGGGCATTTACGAATGGGCTCAGTCTTGTAAGGATCTTGTGTAGGTAATTCCAGCTACTCTAATTTCAAGATGGCTATGTCCATGTCATGCCCAGATGACAGAATTCACGACACAGACCATATGCAGCCATTTTCAGTACATTAACAGTGATTACTTATTAGCTGTTCAGCTCTTTGTCTATATATTCAATATTGATGTTAATATAAAAAAAGAAATGCTTCCAAACTATGAAAATAGACATTATTTGACACTGAGTCTGACATTCTTGCAAGTGATTCTCCCTTCTTTACAAAACTGACTGGGTTAGAATATCCAAACTTAATCAACAAGTTGTCTATACTTTCCATGGAAGCAATAGTGCACCATGAGGTAGAGTCAGCTCAAGGGCCACTGACTGTTTCCAGAAACATCCTTTAGATCATGACAAGATTAACTTGTGGTTTTTACCATGGAGATGAGCCACCAGGAGAGTGAAGAAAATCACAGGTGTGGAGTCCTGTTTATTCCTCAATATTCATTATCTCTAAAAATCCAGCAAAACACAAGGAATAAAGGAGTTCTTTATTTGTGGTCCTTGGACGCTGCTGTCATAGGAGAACGTGGATACTAAGATCTAATATTTGGTTATTGAAGGAATCAGACACCTGGCGAAGGAGAAGATGAGATCAAAAGTATGTCTGTAAATCGGTCTGGGGAAGGGGGGGAGCTACATATGCTGTTGCAAATCTTCATATAGTATCAGTTTATTGCCCTCATTTAAAAAGAAAAATAGAATCAAAACGGAATTGGGGAAGGACAAATGACAAATCCCAAATATAATCTACTACATAATATTATGTTCTGGTTTGCCCATCTTCATGTTCTTAGAAAGTCTTGTGATACATATTATGTCATCACACAGAGTAATTGTATTAATATGATATTCTAGAAAATCAGTATGAACAACAATTCCACTGTTTTATATTTCCCAGACAATTATTGCCAGTATTGAAGTGCAGAAAGGAATAAATAACCATAGATTCAATAAGTAATGTGTGAATCCGATCATAGGACAAGACTACTGCAAACACAGACCTTTGTTGCAAAGAAAAATTAGGCAAAAGAGAGAAAAGGGAAATAAGGAAAAATGAAGTAAGACCACAGTGAGGTTAAAAATATTCACATTGGCATTCAGCCTAATAATAATAAATAACATGATTGCTTACTTTTGAAGTGCAACTACTTTGTAGTTTTCAGAACAGTTTGATATTATTAACTGATACTAGTTCTTTGTAGGTATATAGCAAGACATGTACCAGAAACTTTTCTAAGCGCTGTAAAAATATGTATTCATTGTATGAAGTCACTACTATTTTCCTAATTTCCACTTTATACAGATATTAAGGAGTAGACCAAGTGTTCATACCCAAACTGGGTGGCTCAGAAACTGTTTTCGTAAGGAACTATTTGTATGAGTTGAAAATATGTAAGGAAACTGTGAGTTCAAGGCCAGCCTGGGACTAGAGTGAGTTTCAGGTCAAGCTGGGCTAGAGTGATGTTTGACAGCCAGATAAAGGAGGACGTGGATAAGACAGCAATTTTAATAAGTATAATGCCATACCACAGAAATACAGAAAGAAATGAAATCTTATTAAATATGCCCTCTTAAAGCAGCTCAGAGGCTCTCTGCAATCCTAGAGGAGTGTCAGAAGGCACTATTTCAATCTTGCATTTTGAGTCCTTGGTGAAATAGAAAGCTTTTTCACTTTTATCCAAACTAAACTAGCTATCCCTAGCTCTCACGAAAATCATCTCACTAAGCAGTTTCATCTCCTCTTTCATTTTACTTGTAAATTCTCCCTGTGCAGAAATACTGGTAAATCTCAAAGCTCAGTGGAATGAAATGCCTGAGAATTTGAATACATTTAGCTTATTACTGCTACTAGAATCTTTATTTCACAGAATTTCTTAGCAATGTTCCACAAAAAAAGAAAGATTTCACCAAAACTCTTCTACATTTAAGGGTCCCAACAATTTAAAATTTAAATCAGTATTCATAGTAGATGCCGGGCTACTCGGGAGGCTGAGGCAGGAGGATCGCTTGAGTCCAGGAGTTCTGGGCTGCAGCATCAATATGGTGACCTCCCGGGAGCCACCAGGTTGCCTAAGGAGGGTGAACCGGCCCAGGTCGGAAACGGAGCAGGTCAGAACTCCCGTGCTGATCATAGTAGACGACCATGTTACACTTGAAGAAAGCATTCACTGAGTGTGATAATCACATCTGTTTCATTTATATTCCTTACGGGTACCTCCACAATAGTACAGGTGTGCATAATGAAGCATAGTCACTATGGGCTGGCTTATCTCTCCCTCCTGTGTGAGACAAGAAGGCTCAGAAACCTCTGTCTGCATTCTGCCATAGGTTAATGTCAAATCACCATCCAGCATGCAAGGCAAATGGCGAGGGATCTCATTTTGTAAAATGTGTGTGTTGAAACATATAAACCCTTAATATTTTGGGTAACTAAAAACCAGACTTTTAAATAAACATAGAGCATAACTCAACAATCAGGATCCCTAAAGGGCTTCATCTCCCTAGAAACCAAGAGCAGCTTTCAGTAGCATTTAGAGACAGTCCCATTAGAGACAAGGTAGGTTAGCTTACAGTTTAATTAAGGGAGGAGTTCAATGTCAGAAAGTTCATCAAAGCAGCATTAGAGAGGTCACGACTGATAACAGGAACACATAGAATGACCTCCATAATTTAAATTTGAAATCAAAGTACTAAAATTGAGATTGGAAGCTACCTAAGATAAAACCTTATTAAAATAAAGGGTCAAGAAGTAAGTATGATATTGACATTATACAAAATTATTTCTAAAATGAGAGTAGTGTGTCACAGAAAGCAGGCACCTGGTTTTTAGAACTGGAAGTCAGAGCTATATGTTTAGTAAAGAAAGTTTGCAAAACGAAACTGGGATTCTTAAGATGCTTAAATGTCATGTAAAGACAATCCAATTTTAAATATACATTATGTCAAAGATTTATAATACATGATAATGCATGTCATTATCTAAATATTACACATCACTGAGTATCTAATAGATTTCTAATATAGGGATCAATGTTTTTCCTAAAATGGTCTAAATGGATATTTAATCTTTGCACAGTGTAAGGTCCCTAGAGCATATTCTGATGTCTGTCATTATAGACATAAATAAACTATTGACAATAGATGACAGACAGATGATAGATTAGATAGATGATATATAGATAGATGATAGATTAGATAGATAGATGATAGATAGATAGATCTATCTCTGGTTAGATCCTAATCAAACTGTATTCACAACAGACAACTAAGCAGGCATGGTCCAAGTCCGTGTCTTTCTAGAAAGTCTCTATTCTAACATATAACACATTTTTGATGCAACTAGTTGGTATTATTCCTCTTAGGTTTGTTGGAATGATTGATACAAGTTGAAATGAATTATTGTCCAAGACAACTTGGCTTAACTGACTTCTGTGTGCATTGAAAAGATCTGAACTTTAAAAAAATTATAATCTTACCATGTTAATGCTGCTTAGACCCTTATGTCATGCAATGTCACACTTTATATGTTTCATTAGCATATAAAACCCACCACCACATAGAAAAAAAACATTAAATGATTCAAAGTGAATAAAATCAACTGGTGTAGTTTATGTCCGGAAAGATAGTACTAAACCTTATCTATTTACATTTAGCCAGGGACATATAGTTTTGTTGCTGACGGAACAAAGGCACACATTCAAACTAATGATGAAGCTGTTTAAGTGTTCCTTTGAATGGGTTTATAGTCAGCTGTCATGGAGTCCATCACAATAACCCACAGGAGAAAGAAAGAGATAAAAATGTGACAATTAATTTCTCTGAAAAGGAAGACATTCAGTTGTGATAGAGTAAGATGAGATTTCACAGTGGCACTTTAAGTAGAAAATACAGACAGACATCCCCGGACGAGATAACAAAGACCTAAGAGTTACCGTTTTGAACATTTTTCAATAATATTCACTCCCTCTTCCATTACTTCCCTGATCATGTAGTAAAATGGATCTTTATTAGTTATTTTACTTCCAACTATGACAAAATTCCTGACTGAAACAAATTAGGGAATGAGAGGCTCTCTAGGGACATGGCCCAGCGAATAAGAGAGCTTGCTGACAAGCATAGGGACCTGAGTTCAATGCCCAGCACCCATTTGTGAAAGGAAGAAGAGGATTATATAGCTAATGTTTTCATAAGTGTAGCGTATCACATTGGGAAAGACGGGGATAGAACAGCTGTCTTTAGCATGCAGCAGCAGGTGTTTACGTGGTGTAGTCCAGGAGGCAGAGATAGTATAAGCTTCAAAGACTTATTTCAGTGGTTTCCTACCACCAGCCAATGATACCCAACACAACCCCAAAGCAGAAGTCCAGAGACAAGTACGTTCTCAACAATAAGCCAGACTTAAAACACACCTGTGACTTGGAACTGAGCAGAAGAGGGGGCAGAAAGAATGTAAGAGCAAGGGTGGGGAAGAATATCTAGAGACATTGCCCCCCTCAGCAACAACACACAAAGTGGGAAGAAAAAAGTGGTTACCTCTGGTGCAGTTCATAACCTCCTACCTTATGGACAGATCCAGTATGCACACCTAGGAGGGACAGAGAGAAGGGAAATGGGGGTAACTTCACAAGAATTGCTCATACAATGTGTATACTTATTCATAATAAAGACATAAATTTAAATATTATGTATATATTCACTGCATTCCAACAGTCACAAAATTTCAACCCACTTCAAAGTCAAATGCTCACTCTATATATGAGCTGTTAGAAGTTGACATGTGTACAGAATGAGGCTACTTGATGGAGTCTTTTGGAGACATCTCAAGTTGTCTTAAACACCTCTATATTTATCTGGTCAGTTTTTTCCAATGTTTCACAATTGTTTCATATATATATATATATATATATATATATATATATTATTCAATAACTATCTTTGCATGCCTCATTTTTTTAGAAAAGGTTTGATGATTTTTTTAATAGAATACATTATCTTTAAATTTTATTTATTTATTTGTTTGTTTGTTTGAAAGCAGAGAGAGATCAAGAGAAGACAGAAAGAGAATGTGCATGCTAGGGCCTCCAACCTCTGCAAATGAACTTGAGACACATGTGCCACTGTGCATCTGGTTTCATGTGGGTACTGGGGAATTAAGCCCAGCTTGTTAGGCTTTGCAGACAAGTGTCTTAAGCACTGAGCCATCTCTCCAGCCTGATAATTTCTTATATACATTTATATGAAAGCCTCTAAGAGATAGGAATACTGTAGAACCCTCTCAACTTGATACAGAATATCTACTAAAAACCTAGAAATGAATCATTAATATTTAAAAGTAAGAAACCTGAGATCAAGAGCCTGTCAGCATTGAAAGTAAGAAACATGGGATCAAGAACGTGTCAGCATTGTGCATGCCTCACCTTCTGTTTCCAAGTCATTAACTATTTCTTCCTGTTTGTTGTGCTAATCATGCCAGTCACGATACTGTTGAAGTGATCCAAGCAATAGTGACCAAAACCTTAAATGAAATATTCGTACCAAGATGAATGTAAGGAGACACATTTCAGTGTGCTGGTAGAGTATCTCTAAAGCAGCCTCGGTAATTGTACAGAACAACGCTGTGATAGCTGATGAGAGCTAACTTGACTGGAGTAGTTATTTCGGTAGATATATAAAAACATCACATTTTATAACTTTGGAATATATAACCTATGTATGCATAATAAATAATTGAGCTACAATAAAGCTGATCATCTTAAATGATAATTAGGAGGAAGAATTAAGGACAAATTACATGTGGCCATGAAGGCAAGAGTTGGAAGAATGTAGGGAGGTGACAGAATTTCTGACTTGAAAGTCTAAATATACAGTCTAAATATGTATAAAGAATATACATATTCTTTTTAAAATATTTTATTTATTTTTGAGGTGAGAGAGAGTGTATGTGTGCAAGGGTCTCTTGTCACTGCAAACAAACTCCATACACATGTACCACTCTGTCTCTTGGTGCATCTGGCTTTACGTGGGTACTGGGGAATTGAACCCAGTGCAGCAAGCTTTGCAATCATGTGCGTTTAGCCACTGAGCCATCTCCCCAGCACATATAGCAGTCTCAATATGACCAGGAATAGGCTATACGATGGAGTGTATAGGGGGTGTGATGAAAGAGTATAGGATGAATCTGGGGAATCCCATGGTACATTCAAGTGATTGTATTAGCAAGTATTTTGTTTTGTTGGTCAAGAACTCAAAATAGAGACTGAGATAGGTAGAGATATAGAAATATTGATCATCAATATGTGAGAGTTAAACACATTACCCTGGATAAACTCAAGTGAGAACAGAGAGTAAAACGCAAAAGGAAAACTGATTAAAAAGAACCAGCCTATTGCAGTTACCTTTTTCTTGCTGGAATAATGCATCTGGCTAGATTCATCTCGTGTGAAGAAAGGGCTTATTTCAGCTCACTGTCTTGGAAGCATGTTTCATCATGGCAAACAAACTGTGACAGACCAGAGACTGTGTATTGCTTTATGTCATACCAGCTAGGTAAGACAGAATGAGTTAACAAGTGAATACCAAGTTGGGCTTGGCTAATAAACCTCACAGTCTGCCCCCAGTGGCACATTTCCTCCAGCAAGGATCCGCCCAGCATAGAATCCACCAGCAGGGACTTGGAGCGTAATCACAAACACATGAGGCTATGCAGGAAACTTTACGTTCAAAAGACAACACTATCCCATCATTAAGGACTGAGTAAAAAAAGAAAAGCCCATGAAGTTTACTGGAAAGACTCTGGAATCAAAAGGCAAAAAGAAATTTAAAAAAGAAAACTATCATGGAAAAAAAGTCAAGAACATTCAGTTACACAGGCCCAAGGGGAAGACCAGTTCAGAATTCATTAGCTTTTCTGATGTGGATAAATCAAAAGCTTAATTGTAAAGTAATAGAGTATCTAGGCAGTGTGGAAGTAAATATAGAATTGGAAGAAGAAATCCAAAAACCTACAAGAAAAAAAAATAAGAATCAAGAACAATGCATTGAGGATCTACAAAATTAAGAGTAGTTTGGTCATTTTTCAAAATTATTAATTATCTCTTAATATATGAGAAAATACTTCATGTGTATAAGTAACAGAAATAGATTACAACACATGAAAATTTAAATTGTAGAATGAAGAAGTAAGAATTGATGGGTAAGACAGAAAATTAAGAGGATCTGAAACAGAGCCAAGATATTTGTCTCTAAACAAAAGTACAGACTTGTCATTTCCTAAAAGGGAAGAAAGCAGGTCAGTGGATAGAGGTCCATTTGAATCTCAGATACTCGGTGGCCTTCCTGCCTAAGGACCAGGATTTTCTCTATGAATTCAAGGTGATGATATCAGCTGAGAGGTCATGAAATCTTTAAGATGTGTTTAAAATGTGAAGTAGTTATTCTTAAGAATAATTTGAGGCATCAAAACCCTGAGAAGACCCATAGCCCATTTGATTCTGGAAGTAGAAAATTGTCATCCCCTCACCATAATCAAAGGCATCATATCTGGTTCATGCTTATTCAGTAATGTAGAGTGATACTCTATAACATAGAGTTGTAGGCTTATCTGTGAAGATGAAAGGGAAAGGATCACAGAAGAAGAATATTTAGATTATGGAGAATCTCCTTACAGTTAACCATTCACAGTGACAAAAACAAGAGAATAGAGATGATTGCCATGGTATTTCCCAGTTTCTCTCTGGCTTCTGAACAATGTTCAATATTTCTCTTACCACGCATTTCAATATTTTGTTAAAAATTAAAAGCTTAAAAACTCAAGTAATTACTTGAGACAATACATTTTCTAAGGAGTAATTAATTAAAAAGTTACCAAGAACAAATCTTCAGATATATATTATCTTCTCATATGGAAAGTGTATACACTTTAGTCTTTTGTAATGACTACAGGTGTCCTTTTCAACTGTGATTCTCACAAAAATCTACAGGACATAACAAACATAATCTCAATCTCTCAGCATGAATATCTTCTTGTATAGAATTATGGTTAGAAAATGTACCTCTGATAGTTTGCATGAAAATAGTAAGAAGGATTGATATTTGATAGGTAGATAGATTAGATAGATGATAGATAGATAGATAGATAGATAGACGGACAGATGATAGATAGATAGATAGATAGATAGATAGATAGATAGATTATACTCAATAGTGCACATCAGCTATGGTCATCTCTTATTTTGATAGAGGGAACAATTTACAGAGTAGACACACAGCACCCCAAGTGTGAGGTTACCACCAAGAAAGGTGATACAGGTTAAAAGCTAGACATCACTCAAGCCATGTTTTTAGTTTAGAGGAGACCCATTTTCTGCCTTTCATTGAAGATCAAAGAAAAATAGTACAGTCTTGATGTGTATTGCAACTGTGTGCGTAACAGCCTCAAAGAGACCTTTTGCTAAACTGTATGTGTAAACACATAGCCTCATTGCTCCATGCATATTTTCCATAGTAGCATACTCAGCTTCACTCAGAATCTCTACCTTTTCTTGCTGCACTGATGACTTCTAAAACAAAAACAAAAAGGAAAGAACGAAGCCAAGCTTTCATGTCACATCCCTGTTGGACAGGCATTTTAGTCACTGCTAATTTTAAGAAAGTGGGAATGCTTCACAAATTCACAAAATGATTTTTCCCTAAGTGTCCTTGAGAAGCCCCAAAATTCACACCTTAATAAAAATTTTCCATGGAAAGAAGCTGCTTTTTTTATTTAAAGAACCAAGGCATAACCTGAGACCACCCTCTTAAGTAAAAGATAGAAAATGTCAGGGTCTGCTGAGCTTCCAGCAAATCTCCACAGTGGAACAGTGAGAAAGTTGTTAAGCACAGGTGTTTAATTATGATGCATTAGGGAAATGGGTAATGCTCGATGGCCCTCAAACACCAGCCTCCACCTGTGCAGAGGTCTTACAGTGGTTTGTGGATGATCCTATAGAAGGAAGTGATTTTTACTCCAATTCTGCTCAAGGGCATTTCTTGTCTTGGTGCAACCAAGTTTGCTGCCAGAAAAACCACAGGTTTTCCCCACATGACTAGGTCCATCATGCAAGTTTACAATCTGCATCTGGGTTATGTCCCATGGAATTAGCCACTTCTAAAAGCAAGTGCAAAAAATCAGAATAATTCAAGATGTCCTACAGGGAAAGTATCTCCAGGTGCATTCCACCACTGAATGTGTGAAAGGCAAAGTGAAACTAATGTACTGGTCAAATACCAGAAAAGATATAGTAATTCATCCCTAAATAATAGCCATCCTTAAATAATTCAGCTAGTTTGGGTTTTGTACTTAGGACTGCCATTCATTGAACAGCCCAAGAATTTTGTAAGCACTACCGCAAATAAATCTCATGAGTATATACTACAGCAATTACTACTACTGATAGTAAAGATGAGAAAATCTTGTTAAGTGTTTTTATACTCTGACATAAAAAAGTCAGGGCGTACCTTTTACTTATGCTATCGAGACTCCCAAGACACTGAAAGATTCTTACAAGGGGCAGCTACAGAATGCTTCTCCTTTCCACATGAGAGATGGTGCAAATGGATTGATAAGATTAAACAGGCAACATTATGACGGAGCAGTACATTAATGAACTTGTAAAAATACTTGTTCCTCCAAAGACATTGAAGTGGTACAAGATCAGGGTTAGCTATGTGAATTTCTTCATTTATCCCAGGTTTGCGTGCATGTTGGCAATTCTATTGAAATTTTTTTTATTGTCCATAATGAGTTACATTATTTAGTGGGAAAAGAGTGAGTTGTTATCCCCAATTCCCAGATGCCTGGCCACCCCGATCCCCACTCAGCTGGATATCCTCCTCGGTGGGTCCTCTAGATCAGTCCTTGTGACAGGGGACCACGGATAGCCTAGTATTCAGCCAGGTTCTCCTGACCCTAGTATGTTGTCACTGAGGGGTGCCATGCCTTTGGATAGTCTCCCCCAACACTGCTCTCACAATCTTTCCGACCCCTCTTCCACTCAGTTCCCTGAGTCATGGTGGATGAGTATTAAGGCTGCTTTAATGTTGTGAGCTTAGGGGTCTTTGTGTCAAAAATCATTGGTTTCTGTCTCACTGGCTTATCCTGTATTGATTGAATGGCAGTGGCTGTGGGTCCCTTGTTCATCTCATCATTCTCTGCAGGGTTCCACATGGATACTCCACAATATGACTGTGGTGGCTCCTCTCTTGCCAGGATCTCAGTTATCCACCTACTGTCAGTTGGTAGGGGTAGATGGGCACCAGCTCTCTTACTGCATCCTGAAAAACACAAACATAATATCCAATGGAGAGTGAGGTCAGTGTAGTTTAACAACTATACACAATTCTGGATTTCCTAGATTCTATTTTCAATAGCCTCCCCGTCAATCGCTCCCATAGTGCATCTTGTCTTGGGAGATCTAGAGTATGGGATCCAGTGCCTATCGCCCTGCATCCCAAGTTCCAGACAAGGGCTCCCCTCACTAAGTGGAAAATTTGGCCAAATTTGAAAGCTGTTGATTGTCTCCCCCAGACCCAGGCTTATCCATTACACAAGTGCTCCTTTCTTGGTTCATTGTTCACTCCCAGTAGGAGGTGTAGTCAGCCTACTCATGGCTGCAGATTGTGTTTCATGTCAGTGGTCTCTGTTTACTCCAGCTGTCATTGATCAGTTTTCGTTGGCAGACTGTGCAGTGCCTTCCAGCACTACAGTAACTGCCTTCTGGGAGCTGGATACCATTCTGGACCTCGAAGTGTGTCTCAATGCTGGTTTCTTCAGCAACAGGGTTTTGCCTCAGGCCTGGGGAGGGCACTCAAGAGCTTTGACAGAATTCTGTGTTGTTTTTGGAACCTCATGGGATGCTTTGGTCAACATCTCAGTGAGGGAAGGAACCAGTGATGAAGCCAGGGATTGTCAGACTGATCTAATTGTTCACAGGCTTAGAGTCTCGCCCCTACCACTCATGGCCAGTCTTGCCAGTCGACTCCCACTACTTTCTCAATAGGCTACAGTATGCACATGAGGATTTTATGTTTTTGAACCTAATACTGTTTAAAATCATGCTTAAGCCATTCCCCTCCCTCCATCCCTTACCCTTCATTCATAACCTCTAACTTCTTTCTACTAGTCTGCGTAGAGTTTGCGGTTATCCTGGTTAAGGACCGCATATGGGGGAGAATATGCGGTGTTCAATTCTCTGTTCTATTGAGTGTACACTTAGTAAGATCTGCTCAAAGTCAGACCATTTTTTCCTAAATTTTCATATGTCATTTTTCCTTTCAGCTGAGTAGAATTCCATCGTTTCGCTGTCCATTCCTCCATGGATGGGCATTTGGGCTGATTCCAATTCTTGGCTATTATGAATTGAGCTGCTATGAATATAGTTGTACAAATGTTTCTGCGTTGAGATGTGGCATCTTGTGGGTAGATGCCTAATAGAGGGATAGCTGGGTCCATTGGAAGGTCTATGTCCATTCTGTTCAGAAGTCTCCACACTGCTTTCCATAGCAGTTGAACAAGTTTGCAATCCCACCAGCAGTGAATGAGGGCTTCTTTTTCCCCCGCATCCTCACCAGCAATGATTGTTATTGGTTTTCCTTATGATTGCCATTCTGACTGGGGAAAGGTGGTATCTCATTGTCATTTTGATTTGCATTTCCCTGATGTTTAAGGATGCTGAGCACTTTCTCAGGTGAGCAAATACCATTTGTGTCCTCCTCTGGGAATTCTCTGTTGAGATCAGTGCCCCATTTTGTGAGGGGGCAGTTTGCTTTTTTGTTATTAATTTTTTTGAGTTCTCTGTAGGTTCTGGAAATTAGGCCTCTGTCTGAGTTGTAGCTGGCAAAAATCATCTCCCAGTTTGAAGGAGGTCTATTGACTTTGAGAACAGTGTTTTTGACTGTACAGAAGCTTTTGAGTCTGATCAGGTTCCATTGGTTAAGTGACTGTTGCACTTCCTGGGCTACTGGAGATTTGCTTAGGAAGTTGTTACCTACTCCTATCTCATGTAGGGTTCCTCCTACTTTTTCTTCCAGGGTGTTCAGGATTACAGGCTTGATATTGATATCTTTGATCCATTTGGAGTTGATCTGTGTGTGTGGTGAAAGGAATGGGTCTATTTTCATTTTTTTACACGTGTTTATCCAATTTGTCCAGCACCATTTTTTAAATATGCTATCTTTAGCCCAGCTTACATTGTTGGCACCCTTGTCAAAGACTAAGAAGCTAAAGTTACTTGCATTAAAGGCTGGGTCTTCAATTCTATTCCATTGCTCAGACTGTCTGTTTTTCTGCCAGTACCATGCTGTTTTAGTTACTATGGCTTTGTAGTATGTTTTAAACTCAGGTATGGTGATACCTCCTGCGTAATTTTTTTTACTCGGAATAGTTTTAGCTATTCGAGGTCTCTTACCCTTCCAAATAAATTTGGAGATTATTTTATCTATGTCTGTGAAGAAGGAGGTTGGGATTTTTATTGGCATTGTGTTCAATCTGCAGATTGCTTTTGTCAGGATTGCCATTTTTTATATTGATTCTCCCTATCTATGAGCATGGAATATCTTTGCATCTTGTCACATCCTCCTCTATTTCCCTCTTGAGTGTTTCAATATTTTCCTTATATAAGCCTTTCACTACCTTGGTTAGTGATATTCCCAGGTATTTGATTTTGTTTGAGGATATAGAGAATGGGACAGTTTCTCTGATGTTTTTTTCCAATTGTCTGTTGTATATAGAAAGGCTACTGATTTTTGTGTATTAATTTTGTATCCTGCTACTCTGCTGAAGTCATTGGTCAACTTCAGGAGTTTGCTGATACTATTCTTTGGATCTGATATGTATAAGATCATGTCATCTGCTAAAAGGGATAGTTTGACTTCTTCCTTTCCGATTTGTATCCCTTTTATGCTGTTCTCCTGTCTTACTGCTTGGGCAAGAACTTCAAGCACTATGTTAAAGAGCAGTGGTACTGTCTTGTTCCTGAGTTAAGTGGGAACTCCTTTAGTCATTCTACATTGAGGATGATTTGTGCTTTAGGAGATCTGTATATTGCTTTTATCAAGTTGAGGTATAGGCCATCTATGCCTATTCTTTCCAGGGTTTTGAACATGAAGTGGTGTTGAATTTTGTCAAAAGCCTTCGCAGCATCAATTGAGATGACCATGTGGTTTTTGCAGTTGACTTTGTAAATGTGGTGAATTATATTTATTGACTTGCGTATGTTGAACCATCCCTGCATCTCTGGGATAAGCCAACTTGGTCAGGGTGAATTATAGAATTGATGTGGGTGTGTATTTGGTTTCCTAGGTCTTTGTTTAGGATTTTTGTATCCAAGTTCATCAGGGATATGGGTCTGTAGTTTTCTTTTTTTGTTTCATCCTTGCCTGGTTTGGGAATTAGGGCAATGGTAGCTTTATAGAAGGATTTGGGAGCCTACTGTCTTTTTCTATGTCCCTGACAAGTTTCAAAAAGAGACATTTCAATTCTATGATGAAGGTTTGGTAGAATTCAGCTGAGAAACCATCTGGACCTTGGCTTTTCTGTTTGGGGAGGTTCTTGATTACCGATTCAATCTCTGTGATTGTTATTGGATTGATTAGGATCTTTATCTGCTCTGGTCTGAGCTTTGGCAGTTTGTAGGTGTCCAGAAATTTATCCATTTCTTCCAGGTTCTCTAATTTTGTGGAGTAGAGGTTTTGGAAGTATGACCTTATAATTCTTCCAATCTCTTCAGGATCTGTTGTGATCTCACCCTTGTCAGTTTTTATTTTGTTAATTTGGTCCTTCTCAGTTTTTCATTTGATTAAATTGGCCAGGGTTTTGTTGATCTTATTGCCTTTTTCAAAGAACAAACTCTTTGATTTCTCTATTTTTTCAATTGTTTTCTTTGTTTCCAAGTCATTAATGTCAGCTCTTATCTTAATTATTTCCTTGAGTCTCAAGCTCTTATGGTTGGATTTTTCCATCTCTTCTAATGATCTTAGGTGTGAGGATAGTTGATGGATTTGAGACCTCTCTGTCTTTGTTACGAAGGCATTTAGTGCAATGAAATTCCACCTTAGAACTAACTTCATTGTGTCCCAGACGTTCTGAAAGGTTGTGTCCTCATTGTCATTTGTTTCTCGGAAGTTCTGTATTTCCTGTCTGATTACATGTTTGACCCATTCATTGTTCAGGAGCTGTATCTGTTGAATTTTTTGGATTGTCTCCCAATTTTAATTTCTAGCTTTAATGTGTTGTGGTCTGATATGAAGCAGGGGATTACATTGATCTTTCTGAATTTGCTAAGGGATAATTAATGGTATGTGGTCAATTTTGGAAAAAGTTCCATGGGCTGCTGAGAAGAATTTGTAATCTGTGTCCTGGGGTGGAATGTTCTGTAGATGTCTGTAATCCCTAGTTTGTCTATGGTGCCATTTAGCAGTTTGATTTCCCTGCATGTCTGTTGTTTGTATGATCTTTCTAGAGATGACAGTGGAGTGTTAAAGTCTCCTACTATGGTGGTCTTGGCATCTATATCTGCTTTGCTTTTGAGTAATTTATGCCTAATGAACTGAGGGGGCCTTTGCATTTGGTGCATACATACTTAGTATAGTGATGTCTTCTTGTTGTATTGTTCCCTTGATGAGTAGGAAGTGGCCATCATCATCCCTTTTTATTGCTGTTGGTTTAAAGTCTATTTTGTCAGATATTAGAGTAGCCACACCTGCTCTTTTATTCTTCCCTCATGCCTGGAAAATTGTTTTCCACCCTTTTACTCTCAGTAGGTTACTCTCTTTAGCGATAAGGTGTGTTTCTTAAAAGCAACAGATGAGGGTCCATTTTCCTGATCCAACCTGCTATCCTGTGTCTTTTTATAGGAGGATTGAGTCCATTTACATTCAAAGTTATAACTGTGAGGTTTGCCATATTGTAGAGAATATGGAGGTTGGTATCTGAGCTGTTGCTGCTATCTCTTTTGTGTTACCTTGCTTGTTCTCTGTTCCTTTCCTGGAGTCGACTGATTGTTTTGTCTCCATGGGATATCTCATGAAGTATCTTTTGAAGTTGTGGCTTTGTGCTCAGGTATTTGTAAAGCTGATTAGTCTCATGGAATATTTTAATTCCTCCATCAATTATGATGGATTACTTTGCTGGGTAGAATAGTCTAGGTTGGAATCCGTTCTTCTTTAGGCCTAGAATAGCTTTATTCCATGCTCACCTGGCTTCTAAAGTTTCTATGGAGAAGTCTGACGTTATTCTGAAGGGTTTTCCCTTATACGTGAGTTTCCTTTCTCTCGTTGATCTAAGGACTCTCTCTTTTTCCTCAATGTTTGGCATTGTAACTAAGATATGTCTTGGGGTGTTCCTCCTTTCGTCTAATTTTTTTGGGGTCCTCCATATCTCTCCTAGCTGTACAGGATTATCTCTTGCCAAGTATGGGAAGTTTTCTTGTATGATTCTGTTGAAAATATTTTCTATGCCCCTCATTTGGTTTTCTTCTCCTTCTGGGATTCCCATGATCCTGAGATAAGATCTTTTTATGGTATCCCACATTTCCCTTGAGTCTTGTTCACTTGCTCTTTTGAATTTTGTCAAGGTTCTGATTTCTCTCCAATTGTCCTCTGTTCTGTTTTCCATGTCTGAGGTTCTGTTTTCCCAGTGATTTATCCTGTTGGTAAGAGATTGTAGGGATGTTCTTATTATTTCAATATGGTTTTTATTTTCTGCAACTTCTTTTTGGGTTGCTTCTATCATCCTGCTGAGATGTGATTTCATTTCCAGGTTTGATTTAATTATTTCTTCCTGACAGTCATTCTTATATTTGCAGATGTCTTCGGTTAATTTGCAAAGCTGGTTTTTGATACCTTCTGTTTGCTGGCTTGCCTTTAGTTCTGATATGTTTCTCCTGACATCCATTTGGTTCTCCTCCATTATATTATGCTTGGTGGCAAAGCTAATAAGCTGACTTTCTACCCTTTCAATACGTTGGTCTATCTTTTCTTGCATGACTAACATTAAGTTCTCCTTAGGATCTGTGCCAGTATGTTCAGGGTTTACTGTTCTGTCTTCCTTTGCATGCCTCTGCTCACACCCTTTATTTGTGTTGTTGATGTCATTTGGCGTGGTTTCCTCAGGTGGTGTAATATTCTTGCGTTGAGGTCTGCCCATTTTGATTCCACTTGAGGTGGTTTGTGGGATGCCTATGAGATATCTGAGTACTGGAAAGGTGCAGTGGTGGGAAAGCAGCCAATCTGGGCAGAAAAGGTAGCCATCCTAGAGCAGGAAAGCAGCTGGTTCCAGGGGCGGAAAAGCAGCCGTGTCGAGGTGGGAGAGCAGCTGGTCCCAGGCGGAAAAATCAACCAGTCCAAGATGGGAAAGCAGCTGGGACGCGGGGAGGGAAAGCAGCCAAGTTTGGGGCAGTGGTGGAGCCGGTTCTCCAGGTGTGAAAGCAGCTGGACCGGAGACAGCGAAGCAGCCCGACCCAGGCAGAAAAGGCAGCTGGGTCCCTGGCCAGGATAGCAGCCGGGTCTTGGGGTGGGGGGACTGAAATGTGTGCCGCTCGGGCCCCGGGTGGCAGGATGGTGAGCGGCTAGTGCCCCAGGGTGGCAGGATTTCAGGCGGCTCCGGCTCCGGGGTGGCGGGAATGTGGGAGGCTCAGGCCCCACAGTGGCGGGACCAGCCGGCTCGTGCCACGGGGTGGCGGAAGCTGGGTGGCTCGGGCCCTGGTGTGGCGGTAAGCCAGGAGGCTCAGGCCCTGGGGTGGTTGAAAGCCAGGCGGCTCGGCCCCTGGGGTGGTGTGCAGCCAGGCGGCTCAGGCCCCAGGGGTGTCGTGAAGCCAGTTGGCACGTGCCCAAACCGGCCAGCACGGTCCCTGGGGTGGCAGGAAGGTGGGCGGCTAGGGTCCTGGGGTGTGGGAAACTGGAGGCTAGGGCCCCAGGGTGGTAGAAAACCCAGAGGCTCGGGCCCTGGGGTGGTGGGAAGCCGGAGGCTAGGGCCCCGGGGTGGTTGAAAGCCAGGCGGCTCGGCCCCAAGGTGGTTGAAAGCCAGGCGGCTCAGACCACTGGAGCAGGTCCTCATGGCTGGGCTTTTGTACTCACTGCCTCCGGTGAGTCCTTATGATTGATGCAGGTTCCAATCATAAGAATCTATTGCTGGAAAGTGTCTGAAGTCGAGGTCCTGGCTATTGCTGCGTCCACGGCCTGGGTCACAGGTAAAATCCCCAACCTCGGTTCCCCTGGGGACACCGCATGGCTTCTAGTTTGCCATCATGAACCCTCACTCTCTTGACTTTTTTTTGACATGAGAGAACTAGTCTGAACTTTGCCACTTGATTTGACATAACCTAACAGAAGCTCTCGGTAGGCCTCTGTTTTTTATAATATGGGAAAATTACACCACGTCAGTGTTTTCAGACTTCTTATCCATGGAATTTTGTGTACTAATGAAACATTAATCATGGGCTGAAATAATCTAAAGAGATTAAAGGAGAACCAAACCTGGGCGTGGTGGCACACGCCTTTAATCCCAGCACTCCGGAGGCAGAGGTAGGATAATCGACCTGAGTTGTTTGAGGCCACCCTGAGACTACATATTATGAATTCCAGATATCCAGGTCAGCCTACTTCCAAAATCTGAAAATAAATAAATAAATAAATAAATAACAGAAAAATGAACCATTTTGGCTGAATTCATAGACGTGCATTTCTACACTTTTTATAAAGCAACAAATTGAAAACTAGGAGAATGGGTTGTGAACCTTAATCTTAATTGTTTATTATCTATATGTTTTGAACAATTCAAATAAATCTGTTATTGTGCTGTCATTTTAACCCAA
>PVHP010023242.1:0-27573 GCA_004024765.1 Zapus hudsonius
GGTAGGTCTGTGAGGACTTTTCCAGAAAGGATGGTGGAAGAAGGCCTTCCTCCAGACTAGGTAGCCCTTCCAGTAGTGGACTGTACATAAAGAAGGTCAAAAGGTGCACTGGGCTTTTGACTGGTTGCACATGCTACTCACTGTTGCATCCATCTACTCTGCTGCTGATATCTTTGGATGTTGGAACCCAGCTTCAAGAGCTTTCCAATGTAAACTGAAAAGCAGCAACTCTCCAGGAATCCTTCGGGCCATTACCACAAGATTGGTCCTGCATGTATCCTTGTGAACTGAACAGCTACCAAGTTCTTGGTCTCTCCAGTCTGTAGACAGCCCTTGTTGAACTCCCCATCCTGTGTAATGTAAGGCAATTAATAAATCCACTTTATGATATATATTCAGTCTATCCTTTCTCTTCTTGTAGCTAACAATTAACCTATAAACTGTTAAAGACAGACTCCTTAAGGGTTTCCTCTGGAGGAAACCCCTACCTCTTTTAATTTTTTTCTCTACTAGTTGTGCCATTTGCAAGGATGGGTCAGGATTTTTGTGATCAGATGACTTCCCTTGAAATATAAGGAATGTTTCATTTTAATTGGCTTGCCTGTTTGTAGGATGTGTGGTGATTATATAATCTCTGGAGTCTCCATGACCTCTCAGGTGAAGAGACCAGGTGACTTTCTCTAAAAGTGGGGCTCTTTAAGAGGTATTACAGTTATCATCTCATAGCTGGGACAAAACGTCCAACCAGAAGTAGCTTATAGAAGGATAGGATTTATTTCTGCTTATACTTCTGAGAAAAAGTTTCATAATGGGATAGAAAGCACAGTAGAACTGGTAGCTAGGATGCCATATCTTGTCACAGGAGGTGGGTGGAAGTAGCCTGAGTGCACTTGCTCTGGCAAGGGGGCTTGAGCTATAATCCCCAATGCCCACCCAAAGTGACACAGCTCCTCCAGCAAGGCTGCACCTCACGAAAGCTCTACAACTCTCCCAAATTGCCACCAGCTGAGGTCTAAGCATTCAAAACACAAGAACCTTTGGGGTACACTTCATTCAAACAACCACAGGACAGGTCCCTTGGAGGACAAAGGTCAAAGAAGTGGCTACCTGTCCTTTTATCCTCATTGACTTATGCTTTCAAACTTTTTTTGGGGGGTGGGGGTTCAAGGTAGGGTCTCACTTTAGCCCAGGCTGACCTGGAATTCACTCTGTAGTCTCAGGCTGGCCTCGAACTCACGGTGATCCTCTGCCTCCTGAATGCTGGGATTAAAGGCGTGTACCACCACATCCGGCTTTCAAACTTTTTTTTTTGTTTGTTTTTTGAGGTGTAGGGTCTCACTGTAGCCCAGTCTGACATAGAATTCACTATGTAGTCTCAGGGTACCCTTGAATGCACAGTAGGCCTCCTACCACTGCTCCTGAGTGCTAAGATTAAAGTCATGTACCACCACACCCAACTCAAGCTTTGGTTTTTAAACACCAAGAATAGTTTTATCAGCCTTGTAGTATGTGATAAAATTTAGTTTTAACTTTTGTGAATCATTCAGTAAAGGTTGGACAAAAACAAATTTTTTTGTGTGTATGTGTATGTTCATGTTTGTGAGTGTGGGCATGCATGGTAACATACCATGTATGTGGTCAAATGACAACCACAGGAGCTGAAGAGATGGCTCCATGGTGAATGTGCTAGCTTGCAAAGCCTGCTGGCCTGAATTTAGTCCCCCCAGTATCCACATAAAGCCAGATACACAAAGTGGTGCATGAGTCTGGAGTTCATTTGCAGTATTAAGTGCTCATTCTCATTCTCTCTCTCTCTCTCTCACTCGCTCGCTCTCTCTCTCTCTCTCGCTCTCGCTCTCGCTCTCACTCTCCGATCCATCACTCTCTCCTAGCAAACTAAAAAAGACAACCTCAAGCAAGCCCTTTCCTTCCACTTTGAGCCAGGATCTCTAGTTGTTCACTGCTACATTTACCAGGCTAACTGGCCTGTGTCTATGCAAAAGACACAGTTCTCACCTCAAAGGGGATAAGAGATAGTTTATTCTTGAGCCAAATATGAGTGACCATGGCCCAGGAACACAGATATAGGTTTACCTAACTCCCATGTTGCATGTGATAACAATTTCATGAAGGTTTTATAGGTATATAAAAAAGGAAAGTTAAAAATCAAGGTACTTTTCAAATACTCTGGCTGACCATCAGGTTGGCAGGTTATGGCAAAGAGAAGACATCAGATACTATCTGATGACATTCTTAGCCCTTGGGATGGTGGAAGGAAGCTGGTTGTCTACACATTACAAATAAGGATCATACCTGATTAAATACTAGTCATGTAGATGTTAGGTCAAACAGAGTTGAGCAACAATGCCCTTTGAGGGACTAAAGGTAGCCCAGAGTAATTTGACTCTTTTGCAACTTTCTATCTCTCTGTGATCCAGAAGTTCTATCAGTCCATTTAGCCTTGCTGGAAGTAGGTGTAGCAGATGCAGTGCTTTTTCTAGGAACTTTTGTTCACAGTTAGTTATCCCTGTTGGTCAAATATTGTAGTCAACCTTCTCATTGCTGCACTGAAAACCCAACAAAAAGCAAGCTGATGGAAGGAATGGGTTTGTTTTGGCTTACAGACTCAAGGGGAAGCTCCATGATGGCAGGGAAAATGACAGCATGAACAGAGGGTTAATGTCACCTCTGCCACAGCACTGTAAGCAGCAGAAAGAAGATGTGTCAAAAACTGCCTAAGCAAAGCTGTCTATAACCCCACTCCCAACAAAGTGCCAGTTGTAAAACTTCCATCAACTGGTGATCAAGCATTCAGAACATATAGATTATGGGGGGACACTTGAGCCAAATCACTACACCAGACATCACATTTTGTGCATTCAGACACCAGGTATTATGATTAATATGTCCCACTTAACTGCAAAGGCTCATTCCTAGGATCTGATATAGAAGAGAAAAACCATTTTCAGGAGAGAGGAGTTGCTGATAAAATCATTAAACACTTGGATCATGATCTGAGTTTAAATTTTTGTGTCATCTTTATCTTACATAACATGTATGTGTGACATATAATAAGAATGTTAAGATTAAATATAATCATGACTATGGCTGAGCAAACAAACTTAAGATATGAGGGAATTAGACATTTTTAATGAACTAGATATTATATGTTACTTTTAATTTTTATTCTTATATATTTTTGAGGAAGGTCTTCTCTGTAGCCCAGGTTGAACCAGAATTCACTATGTAGTCACAGAGTGGTGTCAAACTCATGGTGAGCCTCTTACCTCTGCCTCCTAAGCGCTATGATTAAAGGCCTGTACTAATACACCTGGCTTATATTTAAAATTAAATTGGTGCCATGTTCCCTCTAATAATTGACAGTTATTTGTATTTTATGAAATGTTTTATTTGATTTGAAGTTTATAATGCTTAAAGTAATTTACTATCTTTTAATTCTAGTTCTTATTTTAGCCAGCTTGATATATATTTGTGAATTTTTGTGAAGTGGCTAGCTCTAATTCTAGGAAAAATTAGTTAAAAACTAGTTGAAAATGGTTTTTAACATAGAAATTGTAAGTCTCATTTCTAGATACGACTTGATCTGTACTGTTTTTAGTTTTTATTTATTTATATTTATTTATTTATTTATTTATTTATTTATTTATTTATTTATCTATCTATTTTGGATTTTCGAGGTAGGGTCTCACTCTAGCCCAGGCAGACCTGGAATTCACTCTGTTGTCTCAGGGTGGCCTTGAGCTCATGGTGGTCCTCCTACCTCTGCCTCCTTAGTGCTGGGATTAAAGGCATGTGCCACCATGCCTGTCTTATTTTTAATTTTTAAAAAAGTTTTTTTTTATTTATTTGCAACCACAGAGAGAAAGAGAGAGACAATGAGCATGCCAGGGGCTCAAGCCACTGCAAGGAAATCACATGCATGTGCCACCTAAGCATTTGGCTTTATGTGGATACTGGGGAATCAAACTGATGACATTAGGCTTTGCAGGCAAGTACCTTAACTACTGAGCCATCTCTCCAGCTCTGTATTTGTTATCTTATTATTTTATTAGGTCCCCATATGAGGAGGAGTTGTAGTCAACTTTCTCTGTTGCTGCACAGAAAGAACCCTAGCAAAAGCAGCTAGTTGTTGAATGGGTTTATTTGGCTTACAGACTCGAGGGGAGACTCCATCGGCAGGGAAAATGATGGCATGAGCAAATGGTTGGACATCACCTCCACCACAGGACTGCAAACAGCAGCAGGAAGGTGTGCCAAATATTGGCAAGAGGAATCTGGTTTATAACACCTGTAAGCCCGCCCCCAACAATACAGTGAGGTTATCAAACCTAAACTGCCATCAGGTGAGGATCAATCATTCAGAACATATTTGTTTGTGGTGGACACCTGGATCAAGCCATGACAGGAAGTAAATGTACAGTCACATTGCAGAAGATAAATGATAATGATGCAACATCTTAAAACAAATATTCCCCTTTTTGGACCAAATATTATAGTGACTAGAATAGAAATAAAAGGTAAGATATGTTACAAATTAGGTTTTGTGGACACAGCTGAAAGTTATTATTTTAGAGGCAGAAAAAATGAGTAATAGAAGTTACCATTAATCTCAGTAAACTGTATTATAAGGTACCTTAAGTATTAACTTAAGAAATAAGGGCTCTCAAGTTATAAAACATTAACATTAATATCATTAGAGATTGATGTCTTTTGTATAATTTAGATACAAAGAGTTAACCCAATTTGTTGTGCAATCCTGAGTTAAAGGAAATTAAAAATATACTAATGTTGGCATTCTACCTCTCCTTCCCTATCCTCAGCCTTCACCTCTTGTCCACCCTCCTCATCCTTCCCATCTCTTGCTCTCTCTTTTTAATAGATTTAATTTATTTTTTTAAACTTTTAATTGATAGCTTCCATAGTTATAGATCCTACTATTTCCCCCTCTCAATTAGTCTCTGTTTTATTTCATTGTCATCATCTCTTCCTCCCATTATGTGTAGGTATTATCGGGCACTGCAAAATCATGAATATCAAGGCCATTTTGTGTCAAGAAGTTTGCATTGTAAATCATTCATGCCTTTTCTTTGGCTGATTTATTTTCTAAAATATTTCATCTCTGAGCCAGGTGTGATGGTGCACACCTTTAATACCAGCACTTGGGAGACAGAGGTAGGAGGATCATTGTGATTTTGAGGCCAACCCAAAACTACAGATTGAATTCCGGGTGAGCCTAGCCTAGAGTGAGACCCTCCCTCAAAAAACTTGAGAAACAAACAAAAAAAAATTCATCTCTAGCAGTTATCTGAGAAGAGCTACACACCAAGCTAACCTGAGAACTGAACTGGTAGGAATAGAACCACAGTGAGAAGATTTTCCACTCATACTGGCCTTGCATAATCAAAAAACCCAAGGAAAACAACAGGAACTTGTTGGGCAGCTCCTGAATAAGATACCTGGGACCAGCAGTGCACATCTCTACAGCTTCAGGCATCCTCCCCTCCCCCTACCACCAGTATCAGGAACCTCTGAAGAAGTGGGGACCCCAAGGGAACAGAGCCACCCTGCAGCCACACAGCATCCAGCACAAGCAATCTGAACAGCAGATCCATGGAACCAACCAGCCTAGCCAAGCCCACAGGATGACAAAGATTACCTCCATCCCTACACTTGCATATTCTGGTTTGTTTATTTGTACATGTTGCCCAGTTGGATATTAGAATTATATTTTGCTCCATCAAGCCTAATAGAATATTTGCATAGCAGGCAACTACAGCACCTTGGGTCGCTTCTTTTGTTCCTCTAGTAATACGAAAGTCACATCTGACATCTTGGGCTCCTACCCTGAAGATATAGAACTTCTGGTATATACACCTAAGAATACAACAAATAATTAGAAAACCAATTCAGTGAATTAATTCAAGATGCAATCTTTTTACATTATAATACAGGAAACCAAAAAAAAATCAAGACAATATAATTCCACCAAAAATTATGAATCCATCAGAAATGACCTCCAGTGAGAATAAGTTAGTTGAAATGACTGACAAATAATTAAAAACAATGATTATAACCATGGTCAATGAAATCAATGGAATTAAAAAAGAAATCAAACCCCTGAAGAACACAATAAACCAACTTAATGAAATAAAGAGGTTGATATGAGATAAGAATAAGAAAATAGAAATACTCAAGAAATACCAATCAAAAATACTAGAAATGAAAAACACAGTAAGTCAAACACAAAACCCTGTAGAAAGTCTTACCATTGGAATGTGTCATTGAGAGAACAGTATAACTAAATTGGAGACAAGGTGGCAGATCTAGAACAGTCCAACAAAGAGAAACACTAATAGGAAGACATTAAGGACACTGTGTAGAGATCAAACCTAAGAATGTAAGATCTAGTAGAAGGAGAATTTCACACTAAGGGCATAGTAAATATTTCTAACAAAGTCATAGAAGAGAATTTTCCACAACTAGGGAAAGTGATGCCAATGCAGACTCAGGAAGCATTTAGAACACCAAACAAACAAAACCAAAAACCAACCTCTCCTTCACATATTATAACTAAACTACTGAACATACAGACCAAAGAAGGTATATTGAAACCTGTAAGAGAGAAACACCAAGTAACTTTTAAAAGCAAGCACATTAGGATAACAGCAGATTACTCAACACAAACCTTAAAAGCCAGAAGAGCTTGAAGTGATGTATTCCCACTTCTAAAAGAACAACTGTCAATTGACATTACTATATCGAGAAAAGTTATCCATCACAATTGAAAGAGAAATGTTGCAGTCAGCTTTCTAGTTGCTGCACAGAAAGAACCGAAGCAAAAGCGGCTTGTGGAGGAAACGGTTTATTTGGCTTATGGACTCGAGGGGAGACTCCATCCTGGCAGGGAAAATGATGGTATGAACAGAGGACATCACCTCTGTCATAGCACTGGAAACAGTAGCAGGAAGGTGTGCCAAATACTGGCAAGGGGTAGCTGGCTTATAACCCCCATAAGTCCACCCCCAACAACACAGCTTCATCGAGATTGTAAAACCCAAACTGCCATCAGCTGAGGATTGAGCTATCAGAACACATTCATTTGTTTGTGGGGGACACCTGGATCAAACCATGACAGTCCACCCCAGCCCCCACAAACTAATCATACATGATTAAATACAATGTGTTCATCTCAACTCTTAAGTCCTCACAGCTTTCAATTGAGCCATAATACCAAAAATAAACCCATAATGGCACAGAAAATTCACACTGCAAAACATGAGGCACAGCAAAAACAGATTGAACCAATACAAGATTTTAAATAAGGTGGGTACCATCAATCTCTAACTCCAAGTTCAATGATTCTAACCAATAAGTCTCTGGGAGATTCAATTCCGCCCCTCCAGCTCAGCTACTCACAGTCCAGGAAAATTTCATCCAGTGCTGGCAGCTCGCATTGGCACCCATCCATAGTCCTGGAATTCACTGGGTCTCCATTGCAGCACACAGTTCATCCTCATGGCTCCATCGGGCTCCATGCAGGCAACCTAGCACACCTGCTTCACATGCCGATGGCCATTTTCCAAAAACAAAACTGTGTTGCAAATCCAATGACCCTCTTTTCTTCCATTTGCCATACTCCACAGAACCAGGTGAGCTACGGATTTGTTAATCCAGGGGGGAACAAAGCATTCAGGCCCTTTACTTCAAAGAGTCTGCATTCTTCCTATTGTCCCAATGCAGACCACCTGGCCCAATCTCAATGGTTGTAATCTCTCAAACAATTGCCAGTGAAGGGGCAGCAGTTTCAACCCAAAGATCTTTCTTTCTGTGCCATCTCCATCTGCTCACACCAATCCATCTTTACGTCAAGCAACCCTGCACAGGTTTCCAGGACAAAGGCAAGCAGAACTCAGGAAGCCTCTCACACAAACTGCTTCTGGCACAGTCCCTACAAGATTCTTTCTCCCCCTCGTAAGCCAAACCTCACAGTCCATAGTTCTTACTTTATTCAGGTCTTTTAACTCTGACCAGAATGATCAATCACGCTGTACTTACAACACTGCAAGGCACCTCTTAGGATGAGGCTTCCAATCAATCCATATGCCTCCTGCAGATCAATTCCAAAATGCCAAATCATTTCTATCAGGGTTCTAGCAGCAACAGATGACCCCACTCCTGGTACCAAAACTGTTGCGGTCAGCTTTCTAGTTGCTGCACAGAAAGAACCGAAGCAAAAGCGGCTTGTGGAAGAAAGGGTTTATTTAGCTTATGGACTTGAGGGGAGACTCCATCCTGGCAGGGAAAATGATGGCATGAGCAGAGGGGTAAACATCACCTCTGCCACAGCACTGGAAACAGTGGCAGGAAGGTGTGCCACATACTGGCAAGGGGTAGCTGGCTTATAACCCCCATAAGCCCAACCCCAACAACACAGCTTCATCGAGGTTGTAAAACCCAAACAGCCATCAGCTGAGGATTGATCTGTCAGAATATATTCATTTGTTTGTGGGGGCACCTGGATCAAACCATGACAAGAAAGAAGGATATTCCACAACAAAATCTTCCTAAAAGTATATGTGTCTACAAAGATAGCACTTCACAAAATACTTGAAGGGATTCTTCAGACAGGATAGAAAGAAAACCATCAAGGTAGTTTGAATGAATATCTTCCAATAGATTCAAGAGTTTATTAAAAAGCCGGACGTAGTGGTGCACGCCTTTAATCCCAGCACTCGGGAGGCAGAGGTAGGAGGTTTGCCGTGAGTTCAAGGCCACCTGAGACTACAGGGTGAATTCCAGGTCAGCCTGAACTAGAGCGAGATCCTACCTTGAAAAAAAAAAAGAGAAAGTTTTACTCCAGCTACATAGCTATAGGGTGTGTCACCTTGGCCAGATCCTAGGGTCCAGCCCTAAGTTGTTTCTGGGGTGGGTCTGGAATCCCAGCTCAAGTCTAGAGTTCAAATTTGAGTGTGCCTGCTTGCTTTTGGAGTTGCTGGTGATGGGTTTCTCTCTCTGCTTGGATGTTTGAAAGGAGGCCTGTCTATTTTAATATTATGGATCATTCCTTGGATCTGCAATTTCAAAATATCCTTTCCTCTCATAAACTGTGACACGTTTGGAGATTCATCCCAGCAGCATGTGGCTGACTTATGAAAACCACACACATGAAAACAAAAACAGTAAAAATAACAGGCAATACAAGAGAGTAAAGGAAAAAATACAAAAGCAAGAAACAGAATAAATACACATCTTTCATCAATATCTCTTAATATCAATGGCCTCAATGCCCAAACCAACAGTCACAGACTTGAAAACTAGTTTAAAAGTTAGTATCCAACCAAAATGAGCTAATCAGTACAATAGCGACACGCCTCTTAAGGGGGAAACCAACCACTCTCTAAGTGGACTGAAGGCCCACTTCATGGGAGGGAATACATGCATGGTATTGAAGACCTAGTAAAAAATATATGGTGGGGGATTTCGTAAAGACAGTAAAAAGATGATAATCCCACCTAAGAAGATATAACTCTCCCATGTACAACCAGAAATGCATATTCTCCTTAATACACAAGCTACTTTGAGATATGCTTAGTCTCTAATAAATATAAATTAAAAAATGGTTAACTAGCCGGGCGTGGTGGCGCATGCCTTTAATCTCAGAATTTGGGAGGCAGAGGTAGGAGGATCACCATGAGTTCAAGGCCACCCTGAGACTACATAGTGATTTCCAGGTCAGCCTGGGCTAGAGTGAGACCCTACCTCAAAAAACAAAAACAAAAACAAAAGTTAACTAATGATATAATCTAGATATTTATAAAATACAGAAATAGAGGGGGAAAAGACATTGGGGTACATATGCCCAAACATTCTGTTTTTATTATAATAAATTATATCTTTATTATCCATATTTAGATATACTGAATGAGCAAAAAATGTGGTGGCATCCCGAATTCCCCAATTTCCCTCTTTCCTGTCCCCAATCAGGTGGGTATCTTCTTCTGTGGGCAAACTGGATCAGTTCATGGGGTTGGGGGATAAGGACAGCCTAGGAGTCAACCTGGTTCCAATGTCTCTGGATATTCTACTCCACCATGGCTCTTACAATCTTCCCACCCACTCCACTCAGTTCCCTGAGTTATGGTGAGTGAGTATTAAGACTGCTTTATTGTTGAGGTCTTCGGAGCCTCTGTAGTTATGCTTTAGGTTGTGTTGAAAATAGTTGGTATCTGTCTCACTGGCTTATCCTGGGTTGAATGACTGGCTGTGGTTATGTGTCTCTTTCTTATCCCACCAGTCTATGTGTAGTTCCATATGGATCCTCGATGATAGGTCTGATCCCTTTCCAGGATATCAGCTATCAGCCAGTGGCTCATTGGTAGAGTTGGAAAGACCACAGCTCTCTCACTGTCTTCTGAAAAATACAAACAGAATTTCCATCAGAGTGTGATCAGTATAGATTAACTGAAATACATATTTCTGAATTGGCTAGATTCTATTGTGAGTATCCTCTTTGTAAATCACTTGTAAAGTGAATTTCTCTTTGAGGTAACAAGATTATGGTTCCCAATGCATTTCTCCCTGAATCCCCAATTCCAGTCAAGGGCTCCCCATCACTGAATGGATTACCTGGCCAAATAAAAGCTGTTGATTGCCTCCCCCAGGCTTTGGTACCTCCATTGCACAAGTATTCATTTCTTGGTTCACTGTTCACACCCAGTAGGCAGTGTGTTCAGTCGACTCATGGCAGCAGACTGTGCTTCATGTTAGTGGTCTCTGTTTATGCCAATTATCATTTATCAGTTTCCCCTGGAAGCTTATGCAGTGCCTTCCAGCACTGCACTAACTACCATCTGGGGGCTGGTTACCATTTGGGACCTCACAGGGTCTCTTTATGCCCTTAGATGGCTTTCTGTGGTTTCTTCAGTAACAGGATCTTACTGCAGGCCTGGGGTGGGTATTCAGGAGCTTTGAAATAATCCTGTCTTGTTTTGGGGACCTCATGGGTCACTTTGGTCAACAGCTCAGTGAGGGTAGGAGCAAGTGACTGGGCCAAGAGTTGCAGGACTGATCAATTTTTCATAGGCTTAGACTTTCTCCATTCTTTTCATGACCCCACTTACCAGACGATGCCCACTACTTGCTCAATAGGTTACAGTATATAAGTGAGAATTATATGATTTTGAATCATTTTTGGTTTAGCTTCATACTTAAAGTCATCCCCTCCCCCATTCTTTACCCCTCTTTCACAAACTCAAACTTCCCCAACTGGTTTGCATAGAGTTTACTGTTATCCTGGTTAGGAACTGCATATTCAGGAGAATATGTGGCATTTGACTCTGTTCTTCAGTTCACTTAGTAAGAACTGTTCTAAGTCAGACAAATTTTCTCTAAATTTTGATGTCATTTTTCCTTTCAGGTATGTAAAATTCAACCATGTAAATGTACAAGAGTTTTGTTATCCATTCCTCCATGGATGGGCATTTGCGTTGATTCCAACTTTTGGCAATTGTGAATTTAACTGCTATAAACATAGTTGCACAAATGTCTCTATGCTAAGATGTGACATCTTGCAGGTAGATGCCTAATATATGGATAGCTGGGTCCATTCGTGGCTGTATGTACATTCTGTTCTGGAGTCTGAACAGTGCTTGCCATAGTGTTTGAACAAGTTTGGAATCCCACCAGCAGTCAATGAGGGCTCCTTTTCCCCCACATCCACACCAGCAACTATTATGGTTGGTTTTCTTTATGACTGCCATTCTAAATGGGAAAAGGAAGAATCTCATTGTAGTTTTATTTGCATTTCCCTGATGCTTAAGGATATTGAGAACTTTCTTAAGTGAGTAAAGGCCATTTGAGTTTCCTACCCTGTGAATTCTCTCTTGAGATCATTGCCCCATTTTGTGAGGGGCCAGTTTGATTTATTTTTTTTTTTGAGTTCTATATAAATGCTTTAGGAGTTTTGTATATTGTCATTATTATGTTGAGGTATAGGCCATGAATGCCAATTCTTTCCAGGGTTTTGAACATGAAGAGGTATTAAATTATGTCAAAGGACTTCTCTGAATCTATTGAGATGATCATGTCATTATTGTGGTTGAGTTTATTAATGTGGTGGATTACATTTTTCAACTTGCGTATGTTGAACCATTCCTGCATCCCTGGGATGAAGCCTATTTGGTCAAGGTGAATAATGTTTTTGAAGTGGCTTTGTATACAGCTTGCAACAATTTTGTTCACAATTTTTGCATCTAGGTTCATCAGGGATATGGGTCTCTACTTTCTTTTCTTCTTGTATCCTTGTCTGGTTTGGGAATTATGGTGATGTTAGCTTCATAAAAGGAGTTTGGAAGCTTTCCCTCTTTTTCTATACTTCTAACAAGCTTCTGAAAGAGTGGTTTCAGTTCTATGATGAAGGTTAGTAGAATTTGGCTGAGAAACCATCTGTTCCTGAACTTTTCCTTTTGGGGAGGTTCTTGATTACATTTTCAATTTCAGTGGATATGATAGGTTTATTTAGAGAATTTTCTACTCTGGGCTAAGCTTTGGTAGTTAATAGGTGTACAGAAATTCATCCATTTCTTACAGGTTCTCCAATAGTAGATGTTATGGAAGCATGACCTGATGATATTTCCAATCTCTTTGGAGATTGTTGTGACCTTACCCTTATTTCTAATTTTGTTGATTTGGGCCTCTGTGCTCTTCATTTGATTACACTGGTCAGGGCTTTCTCAAGCTTATTAACTTTTTCAGAGAACCAACTCTTTGATTTTTCTTTTTCTTAATTGTTTTTTTCATTTCCAATTCATTAATCTCAGCTCTAGTCTTAATTATTTCTTTTTGTCTTGAGCTCCTAGGGTTGGATTTTTCCATTTATTCTAATGATCTTTGGTGGGTGGTTCGATAGTTGATTTGACATCTGTGCAATGAATTTCCTGCTTGGAATTGCCTTCACTGTGGACCACAAGTTCTGATAGGATGTTATTATTATTTATTACTAGGAAATTTTCAATTTCCTTTTTAATTTCTTGAATGACTCACACATTGTTTAAAAGTGTATTGTCTAGGAGTCAGTATGATGCAGGGGGTTATATTAATCTTCCTCAATTTGTTGAGGAAAGATTTATGGCATAGTGCATGGTTAATTTTAGAGAAGGTTCCATGCACTGTTGAGAAGAATGCATATTCTGTATCCTTGTGGTGGAACATTCTGTAAATACCTGTTATCCCTAGCCGGTTTATTGTGCTATTGAGCTCCATTATTTCCCTGCAACATTTGGTACCAGGAGTGGAGTGATTTGCTGAGATGAATCTTACCATGTGGATTTTGATCTTCTGAAACTTGTTTGTGTGCTGGAGGAATGGGCATGGACGTGACACTTGCAACTGAAGATGCCTTCCAGAGTGGTAAGCCAAGTTTTATAGACTATTGTGTTGAGAATTTGGAAATGCTCAGTGCAGACAGAATTGTATTTGGAGGCTAGGCTTGTGAGTTTCTATGGGAAAGGAGAGACTGCAGAAAACCTTAATAGAAGTGGGTCAAGTGGTAGATATTTTCTACTGCCCATGCCCAGAGAATTTGACCAAGGCTGAATTTAAGAAATGGACTGTGTGCTTGGCTATGGATATGGGGACTGAGAATTTAAGATTTGAAGGTGGAAAAACCTCAAAGCAAGTTTAACTTACTGGTAGAGACTGACGTTTGATTATGGCCCAACTGCTTTATATTGAAACAATGGATTGATGCCTGAGGTGTTTCCACCCAGGAAGAACAGAAAAATGGACTGTGCAAACTCTTTGGAAAGAAAATCACTGAAAGAAAGGAACCTGCTCTTCAAAGTCACGTCTATTTTGTCCCTAAATTAACAACATGGGCGTGTCCTGCATATCTGGTATTGCTTTTGGAAGCAAACACACACACACACACACACACACAAAAAAAAAAAAAAACAGAGGGAAGAGATTTCCTTGTTCTTTATATAGTCTTAAGGCAGGGTCTTTCAACCTTTTTTGAAAACTTGTAATTTATGTAGTCTCTGGAGTTTTCTTCCTATTCTTCCATCTCAAAGAATGTTTTGATTCCAGATCCTCTGAGATTCCTTACTCCTTGCCTCTGACTAAGAGCACTGCCTTCCCATAAACAACCTCAAACTCTCTTTCTCATGATGGGAGCCCTCTGTTACCTTTCTTTCTTCTGCTTGTTTAGTTGAGTAGCATAGATTTGGCTACACCCTCTCCCACATGTTCTCTCCATACTATTGGCTAGAAATCTCTGTAACTTGACATTTTCTTTTGAATAAAATCTCCAATTTATCATTTGTTGGTCTATAATTTTAATACTTTAACCTTTTAGATAAGAATTCGGGTACTCCTTAAGTTCTGAGGTGCATTGGAATTATCTAGGTACTCATCATTTCTAATTCCCAGCTCCCCTGTTACATTATTACAATATTGCATTGTGTTGGCCAGGAAGAAAATATTCCAGAGGACCTTTTTGTAACATTATTGTTACAACTTTTTGTAACTTTTGGGGGAAAGAAAGGGAGAAACAGTTTTTTTCTTCCCTGTCAGCAATGGGTAAAGACTTAAGATAATGGGTGGCTGAAGATCTCTCACCTCCTGTGCCAAATTAAATGAAAGGCTCCCCCAAGGGGGTACAGAAAGCCTTTTATTTGAACAGAGACAAACAGCTAGGCAGTCTCTTTTACTTTTTTTCCTTCTTACCTGAGCAGAGGCCAAAAACTACATGGAACCCGATTTTTTTTTTTTTGTTTGTTTTTTCGAAGTAGGGTCTCGCTCTAGTCTAGGGGAACCCTATTTTCTCTTTCCACTTGTTTGCTTGCATCTGACTCTTAAAAACTCCCAGCTCGGTGGAGCCAGGCAGGTAGGTTTAGTCTGCCTAGAGACCTGCACACTCTCAAAACTGGCAGGACCAGTGACCTACCTGCCTGCATGTGTGGGACAACTAGGCCCATCCCCCATGCTGAGCCAAGCTATCAGATAATGTTTCATTGGGGCCTAAATTGAGATAAAGTTGCTAGTCACAGGGGTGAAGGAACACAAACGCCTTCTAGCTCTGCCTTGCTGATCTGTACACTAGCAAATCGGCTAGATGGAATGGAAACTTTTAAATTCTATGATTAATAAACAAAAATAGGTATACAATTTAAGTTAAAATTCAATTAATTTAATTTCTAGTCAATATATAAGGCTTTTTTTCTATGTGAAACATTTATTCATACAGATATTAAAATGAATTAAGCATCATGACACATGTGATAACTTTTTTACAGAGCTGAGACAAGGGGATTACATGTATCTTATGTTTACTGGGTTATTAAAAAGCTCACCCCCTTCTGGGTTATTAAGGGTTCTTTTCTGTTTGTAAAAACTGTTCTGGCCTGGCATGGTGGCGCACGCCTTTAATCCCAGCACTCGGGAGACAGAGGTAGGAGGATCACCGTGAGTTCGACGCCACCCTGAGACTACACAGTGAATTCCAGGTCAGCCTGGACTAGAGCGAGACCCTACCTTGAAAAACCAAAACCAAAACAAACAAACAACAACAACAAAAAAATGTTCTGTTACTTCTCCTAACTATGCTACAGTCTCAATGTTTTTCAGCCTACATTGACCATTTTTTGGAAATTCTTCCATGGGTCATTTGTCAGATATGTTCAAGGGTTTCAAAGGTAACAAAATTGTTCCAGATGTAATAAAGGTGTTAATAGAATTTATCTCAGGGAACATTATGTGTTTCCTATGCTTTTTAAAAATATACATCATAAAATGTATTAAAGCTTATTAACAGGAGATATATCCATTGATTATAGAATCTATAAGTATATGTTGGAAATATTATTTTAAAATATGGTTGTCAGTTTTCTTAAAATTGCATTTATAGATGTTACATATAACAATATGCCTAAATTTTCCTGTTAAGAAGGATTTATAATTCTTTTGGTACTAAATTACTTGTTTTCTATTAGAAAGGAGTTAAATCAACTTGTTAAATCAATTTCTCTTAATCCTATGAAGGATGAGGAACTAAGTTCTATAGATAAATGGGTTGGGTTCCAGTTCTTTTATAAAAACCAACTATATGTGCTGGTTCTCAATCATGGACTAAGCAGTAAAGGAAAACCAGATATTAATATGCTCAACTGGCTTTGGTTCTAAATCAGAGTGCTTTTTTGCAATCAGACCCAGGAACCGCAATGTTTCCCAATGCTTTATCATAAACCAAACTGGCCCTCTGGTTAATGAAAAATATGAGGGAAATCATAACACAAGAACTCTATCTTATTTTTTGTACTAAAGTCCATGGTCAAATAAGTAAGCTCACTCAAAAAAGATATAAGGTTATTTTCACCTATAGTTATGGGTAGCGATATTGACTAACATAAGTGCTATATGTTTTCTGCTTTGCTTATAATAAAAAAGAGGAATGGAGAATACCCTGGAACATGTTATATGTCTCTGTGTTAAGGATCAGATTGTTCAATGGTTATACTCATTTTGCATTCTTGGGAGAAAAAGGATCTAATCCTAAATTTCATGAAAAGCTCAACCTATAAATTACTATATTAGATATAATGATTTCAAAAGGTATTTACTTAGTCTCTTTTAATAAGCAAGCTAATTTTTGTTTCTGTCAAAAAGACTGGTCACAACACTCTTTAGAAAAATAAGTGACCATCACAAGTCAGTTAGAAGTATTAAACAATTCTCTAACCTAATGTTTTGTAGAACAGAGTACAACTATTATCTTACTTGTAAAACCATCTAAACTGAACACTGCTGAAAGCTGAACCTGATCACTCCAGTTACAGTTTCTGGCTCAGTAACCCTTTATAGGAAAAACAATAGACCCCAAGTCCCAAGGCCACTCTGAAACACATGTAGACAAGGGGACCTATATATCAGATTCCCACTAAAGGGAGGAATGGAAATAAGGACCCAAAACCCCTCCAGTTGAGCAGTTACAGAAAATTAAGACAAGAGTATGTGTAATATCTACACTTAAAGTTTAAACACACTGTCTCGGGTGATCCAATATGCTGTGATATGAGAACCAGGTTGTGGGGGGGGGTCTGGAGAAGCCAAGATTGGAGACTGACCCCTTAGGTGTGACACATACTTCATGAAGGGGACTCTTGTTGACTCTAGGAAACACATAGAGCACACTATGTGTCTTTTTAGATTTGGGACAAAGCTAGAAATTTGGAATCCGGGTTCCTATACAATGGACACCCCAAATCTCTAGTCCCAAATCAAGTTCTGAAGAGAAGCCTCTCTTCACAAAAAAAGGAGACTTAGAATTAGGCACAGTCTGACTCAAGACTTTCTGCTCCTCTTTCTCCATGTTGTTTCAGGTGGGATATTCAGCTTCCAATATAACCCCAAAGCTTCCACTTAATGCTTGATAAAGATGGCTAACACAGGGCATTTTTATATGCCATATAGACAGGGAGAACAAAAACTGTCCACTGTCCTTCTTCAAAGGCTCAAGGAGACAATCAGAAAAACATTCTATGTTCCCTAAGATGGGTTCCTAGATTTCAGTGACAATCTATCTACTTCAGGACTTTTGCTTTTGTAGATTTTTTGATTATTTTTTTTAATCTCATTGGTGTATTAAGGATCTTAGGAGATTTGTCTGCTGTGGATTTAGTTTTGGTAGGTAGTATGAATCTAGGAAGGTTCTTCAACTTTGTGGAGTAGAGGCTTTTGAAATATGACCTAATGATTCCTCTAATTTTACTGGTGTCTATAGTGACCCCTCCCTTTTCATTTCGAATTTTGTTAATTTGAGACTTCTTTTTGTTTGTTTGTTTCATAAAATTGGCCAGAGTTTATCAATCTTGTTCATGTCTTCAAAGAACTAGCTGTTTGTTTCATCTATTTTTTAACTTTTTCTTTGTTTCCAATTCATTGATATCTACTCTGATCTTGTTTTCAGCTGGAGCTCCTATGATCTTGCTTTGCCAACACCTTTTGGTGGGTGATTAGGTTATGAAATTGAGCTCTCTCTGTCTTCATTATGAAAGAATTTAGTCCTATAATTTTCCCCCTTAGAAATGTCTTCATTGTTTCCCACAAGTTTTGGTATGTTGTGTTTGAATTTTCATCTATTTACAGAAATTTCACAATTTACTTTTTTATTTCTCCTAGAACCCAGTCATTGTTTAATAGTATATTGTGCAGTCTCCAGGAGCTGGTGTAGTTTCTGTTGTTTCTCTAGTTGTTAATTTCTAGTTTTAATACATTGTGGTCTGATATGATACAGGGAGTTACATCAATATTACTGAATTTATGAAGCATGTTTTATATTTTAATATGTGCTCTATTTTGGAGGTGTATTTTAATATTTGGTGTATTTTGGAGCATGGGCTGCTGAGAACAATTTATATTCTACAGAATTGGAATGGAAGATTCTTTAGATGTCTGTTAGGTCTAATTGATCTGTGGTGTTATTAAGACCTATTATTTGCTGATTTTCTGTTTGCATGATCTGTGATGACAGTGGGCCTTTAAAGTATATTACTTTGATGGAATTAAAGTGTATTTCTGGTTTGATGTCAAGTAAGTTTTGCCTCATGAAATGTGGTATACCTGTGTTTGGTGCATGTATATTTATGAGAGTGAAATCTTCTTGTTTTCATTTGCATGGAAAATCAGTTTCCATCCTTTCATCTTAAGGAGGTCTTTGTCTTCAGTAGTGAAGTGGGTTTCTTGAAGTCACCAGATAGAAGGGCCTAATTTTCTCATCTACCCTGTTAATTTCTGCCTTTTTGGGGTGAGCTAAGTCTGTTAACCTTCAAATTTATAACTGTGAGGTTTGATTCAGAATAGTGAAAGAGACTGGCCCCCTTTCACAGGTCCAAGCAGAGAGAGAGGGAGAGAGAGAGAGACAGAGAGAGACAGAGAGAGAGACAGAGAGAGACAGAGAGAGAGACAGAGAGAGACACACAGAGAGAGACCTAGCATCAGCAACTCAAGCCTAACTACCAAACAGCAGGAGCTTCAGACTTGATCTTGCACTGCTCTTTGCATATCTATAGTTAAAATTTTACATCCACCCCAGAACCATCTTTGGGATGTAGCCTACAATCTCACCTTGGTGACACCTCCGCCAGCCAGGCAGCTGGAGAAAAACATTTACACTTTTGAATCTGTTGGAGCACGTCCATTCAAACTACCACAATCCACCTCTGGGCCCAAATGGATTTATAACTATATTATGTCCAGTCCAACTTTAAAGGTCCCACAACCTTATTAGAAATTTAAGATTCTCTTTTAGCTGTAAATTCTGTAAAATCAAAACAAGTTATAAACTTTTAACAAATAATGGTACAGAATAAACAATTCCAACTGCTATTGGGTATAACAAGGAAAGACTGGGCCAATGCAAACTCAACAAATGTCAGCAAACATCTCACATCTGCAGTTCAAGTCCGATGGCACAACCAGTGACTGACAGTCTCCAGATTTTCTGATTCTGTCCCTCCAGCTTGGCTGAATAGCTGGGAAAATTTCCATCAGGGGCCAACAGCTCCATGGTATCCATCCCTTGCATAGTTCTGGTATATAGTAAACATTTATGGGGTCTACATTGCAAACCACGGTCCATCTTCCAATGGCTTCACTGGCCAAACAGGTACTTCACACCCTGCTCCATAAAATGAATCTCAGTAGCAGTTCCTGGATCTGTGTGCACTTCATGACCCACTCCACTAATGCATTTCTCATGCTTTCAAAAGCAATACCAGGTATGCAGGATACAGCTATTTTGTTAATTCGGGGACAAAATAAACATGACTTTGAAGAACAGATTCCATCCTTTTAGTGATTTCCTTTCCAATGAGTTTGCAGTCCATCATTCAGTCCTTTCTGGGTGGAAACACCTCAGGCATCTCTCCATTGTTTCAATGTAAAGCAGTTGGGTCATAATCAAAAGCCAGTTTCTGTGCCATTAACTTAAACTTGCTTTGAGGTTTTTCTAACTTTAAGTCTTAAATTCTCAGTTCCATATCTATAGCCAAGCACAACAACCATTACTTAAATTATCCTTGGTCAAACTCTCTGGGCATGGGCAGTAGGATGCATCCAACCCTTGGCACAGGTACCCAGTTCTATTAAAGTTTTCTGCAGTTTCTCCTTCTCTTTAGAAATTTTGAAGATAAAACTCCAAATGTATTTTTCTCTGCCATTAGCATTTTCAAATTCTCACCATGATAGTCTATAAAACTTGGCCTATCATTCTGGACGGCAACTTCGGTTTTAAGTACCAAGTCCGTGTCCATTCCTCCAGGACACAAGTTCCAGAAGACCAAAATCCCTATGGTCAGATTCATCTCAGCAATTACCGCACACTCTGATACCAAATCTGTCATAATCAGCCACATGGTGCTGGGATGAATCTATAAGCCTGGCACAGTTTATGGAGGAAAGTATTTATTAAAGTAACAGATCCAGGGAAATGTGAGAGAGAGAGAGAGAGAGAGAGAGAGAGGGAGGGAGGGAGGGGGAGGGAGGGAAGGAGGGAGAGAGAGAGGGAGGGAGGGAAGGAGGGAGAGAGAGGAGAGAGAGAGAAGAGAGAAGAGAGAAGAGAGAGAGGTTTATTTATTATTTATTTATTGGTGAGGTCTTAGTGACCTCTGTACTTTTGCTTTAGTTTGTGTTGAAGATCTTTGGTATCTGTCTCACTGGTTTATCCTGGGTTGACTGATTGGTTGTGGTTATAGGTCTCTTGCTTATCCCACCACTCTATGTGGGGTTCTATCTGGAGCCTCCATGATAGGTCTGGGGTCGCTACTCTATTGCCAGTAAGTCAGCTATCAGCCTGTGGCTCATTGATAGGGGTTGGAAAGGTCACAGCTCTCTCACTGCCTTCTGAAAAATACAAACAGAATCTCCATCAGAGAGTGAGATCTGTATAGACTAACTGAGATATAAATTTCTGAATTGGCTAGATTCTATTGTAAGTAGCTTCTTTGTAAATCACTTGTAAAGAGAATTTCTCTTTGGGGCCCCAAGATTTTGGTTCCCAATGCATTTCACCCTGAGTCCCCAGTTCCAGTTAAGGGCTCCCTGTCACAGACTGGATTACTTTGCCAAATTAAAAGTTGTTCATTACCTCCCCCAGGCTTTGGTGCCTCCATTGCACAAATGTTCATGTCTAGGTTTTATGTTCTCTCCCAGTAGGAAGTGTGTTCAGCCTACTCATGACAGCAGCCTGAGTTTCATATCAGTGGTCTCTCTTTACTCAAACTATCATTGACTAGTTCCCCCTGGCAGCTTATGTGGTGCCTTCTAGCACTGCACTAACTACCATCTGGGGGCTGGTTACCATTCTGGACTTTGAAGGGTCTCTCAGTGCTGATAGATGGCTTTCTGTGGTTTCTTCAGCAAAAGGATTCTACCTCAGGCCTGGGTGGGTATTCAAGAGCTTTGACAGAATCCTGTCATGTTTTTGGCACCTCATGAGTCACTTTGTTTGACAGCTCAGTGAGGGAAAGAGCCAGTAACTGAGACCAGGAGTTGCCAGACTGATCAATTTTTCATGGGCTTAGACTCTCTCCCCTTCTATTCACAGCCCCTCTTGCCAGACGATGCCCTCTACTTGCTAATTCAGTTACATTATGTATGTATTTTATGATTTTGAACCAGTTTTGGTTTAGCTTCATGATTAAACTGTCCCCTTTATCCCTCCCCCCATTCTTTGCCGCCTTTCACAAACTCTCACTTCTCTCAACTGGATTGCATAGTTTATGGTTAACCTGGCTAGGAATCACATATGAGGGTGAATATGCAGCATTTGACTCTCTGTCCTTTTGAGAGTTTGCTTAGTAAGATCTCTTCCAAGTCAGACCATTTTTCTCTAAATTTTGTTATCTTTCCATTCAGCAAAGTAAAATTCCATTGTGTAAACACAAAAAATAACAGTTTTGTTATCCATTTCTCCATGGATGGGAATTTGGGTTGATTCCAATTCTAGGCTATTATGAATTAAGCTGCTATAATAAAATATAGTTGCACAAATGTCTCTGTGATGAGATGTGACATCTTACGGGTAGAAGCCTAGAACTTTTAAGAATTATTTTAAAAGTGGACTTTTTTTTTTTTTTGGTTTTTCAAGGTAGGGTCTCACTCTAGCCCAGGCTGACCTGGAATTCACTATGTAGTCTCAGGGTGGCCTTGAATTTATGTCAATCCTCCTACCTCTGCCTCCCGAGTGCTGGGATTAAAGACATGCGCCAGCACACCCGGCTAAAAGTGAACTTTAAAAAAATATTTTATTTATTCATTTTCAAGCAGAGAGAGAGAGAGAAAGAGAAAGAGAAAGAGAGAGAGAGAGAGAGAGAGAGAAAGTATCAGGCCCACCATGGGAGAACTGGGCTGACTACTAACCTATCCATGATTCCCTGCCTCAAGGACTGATCCAGAAGGCCCACAGAGGAGGATTTCCAGCTGACTGAGGATGGGGACGAGGGGTATTAAGGAACTGGGGATAACAACTCATCATTTGCCCATTAAATAATGCAACTCATATGGACAATAAAAAAAGAATTATCTTTATTTGCATTGACACGGTACTTTGGGAATGTTCAAACACATAATATTAGAGAGAATACCTACACAGCCTCATATGTCTATAACTCAGATTGAAACAGGTGTTAACATTTTTCCAACTATTCCTCTTCATTGAATAATTTTTTTAAATTTTTAAAAATATTTTATTTATTCATTTTCAAGCACAGAGAGAGACAGAGAGAGAGAGAGAGAGAGAGAGAGAGAGAGAGAGAGAGAGAGAGAGAGAGAGAGAGCACACCAGAACCACCACCTTGTGGGGCTGGCTTATGTGGGTCCTGGGGAATTGAACCAGGGGCCTCAGGCACTGGAGTCAAGTGCCTTAACCGCTGAGCCATCTCTCCAGCCCCCCATTGAATAATTTTTTTGTTCATGGAGTTTTGTTGAATGTTGAAAAATATATAAGGAAATTATTCAAATGAGAATGAAAGTCCCAGTCTAAGCTCTACATGTGCTCATGTAGCAGAGGTAGAAAGAACACTGATTAGATGCTATTTTCTTCACTTATAATCCTGTAAGTACTTTGATACTGATCAACAACAACACACACAAGCTAGCTACTGCTTTTAAAGTTCATAACCCCCATCACATGGACCATTATATTAACCCCACTGAGGAGGGCCTTCAGTGGGTTGAGGGCTGGGATGAGGGAAATGTGGTACCATCACCAGACTTTCTCACATAAGTATTAACAATAAATAAGTTTTTTAAAAAGACACTGGAAGAAGCAATTGAAAACCTAATTGGAATGCACTGACAGGATAACTTGTTTCTGTAAGGTAAAGTAGTACGATCCTTTAGTAAGCTTTATAGTACAGCCACAGCTCTCATGATTTGTACCTGGCTTAATGAATTCACACAAGCCAAATGGCACTGTGTGACTGTTCTTCATTTCACTGCACTGTTCAGTTGTCTATAGAAATTGTGAAAGGTTGACATTTACTAAATGGATCTGTCCATAGGCCTTTATACTCAGCCACCTGTAGTGGCAAGTAACAATGTTATTAAATCTAGGAATTTGTTTTTCCATTTTATTAATTTTTTGGGTCTGATGAATGGATTATAAAGAGATTGTTCATATATACAATAAAGTTTTATTCATGGGTAAAGAAAAAATGAAGTTATGAAATTGGCAGGAAAATGGATGGAACTGGAAAAGATCATACTGTGTGAAGTAATTGAGGCTCAAAAAGACAAACACAGCATATTCTCCCTCACATATGTATCCTAGCTAGAAATTTCTAAATTGGTGTCTATAAGGTGGAATGAGTGTCTATACAGGCCGGGAAGCTAGAAAAGGGGCAGAGGGTGAGGGAGGGATGGAGACTTTGCAGAGGACTATATAATATATGGGACATGAAGGTAAAGGGAGGGATAGTAGGAGGGAAGGTTTAAGCAGGGATAGGGATGGAGGGACAAGGAAGGAATGGGAGAGGATATATGAACCAAAATTAATGATACACTGGGGCTGGAGAGATTTCTCAGTGATTAAGGATCTTGTCTGCAAGCCTAGAAGACCAGGTTTGATTCCCTTGTATACACATAAAGTCAGGTGCACAAAGTGGCACATGCATCTGGAGTTTGTTTGCAATGGCTAGAGGCCAAGGTGTACCCATTCTCCCTCTCTCTGTTTTTCTTCTCTCTGCTTACAAATAAAAAATAAAATATATTTAAAAAACAACTAATTATATGTGAAGACTACTACTTGATCAACATTAAATATAAATTTTAAAAAGTTTAAATGAGGAGCTGAATCTGCCTCCTTAGCATAGTAGGCAGCTCCTCAGTCTCATAATCTAAATGAGGGGCTGCAGAGATAGCTTAGTGGTTAAGGCATTAGCCTACCAAGCAGTAGGACCTGAGTTTGATTCCCCAGTACCTATGTAAAGCCAGATGCACAAGGTGTCGCATGTGTTTGGAGTTTATTTGCAGTGGCTGGAGGCCCTGGTGTGCCCATTTTCTCTCTGTCTACCTCTCTCTCTCATTCTCTCTCAAATGAATAAATACAATATTTTTTTTAAAAGACGACCATTTGTTTTAAAAAAAGAGTTTAAACGAAGATCCTCTACATGGCTGGATAAAATAGTTTTTAGAATCCATAAGGTATTAATTGAAAATCCTAGTACCAGAGAGGAGATACTTCTCAATGAGTTTGTGTTAATGGAGGCTTCACTTCTGCTATTGATGAAATAGACCCTGCCTTTCACTTTTCATGGTAATTGATCTTTTGTCCCTCTGTAGCCAACAGGGTTTTCCAATCAGCTTGCAAGCTAAAATGTACCACATCTAGTTAAGATTTGAATTTAGGGGGTCTGGGTTATGATGGCAGTGCTGTAGCCACACTAAAGCAGCCAGAGGGGGAGGGGGAGGCAGAAAGACACGGAAATATACCTTTTTTCCTGAAAAGCAAAGGGGGTGCAAGAAAAATTCAACCTTGGCAGAAAAGTAGGAAAGTTTCAGAGCAATCACACAACCAGCCAGAAATGACTCCAGCCATGCTGGTTCCAGTCACTGCACAACTGACTCCAGCCATCCAGCCACAGTACAAGCCACACCTTCAGGCTTAGCCACAGAGGCTTCTGCTTCTGTAGAAACCAGAGGAAAGACAGCAGCTTCTGTGGAAAGCAGCCTCCAGAAGGGGCTGCTGCAACTGTGGAAAAATCTACTCTAGCTCCAGCTTCTGCAGGAAATCATCTCCATCCAGGTCTCTGGAAGAGAAATGGTCCTCACAACAGCTCCAGTGTTTGGCACAGAAGAGCTACATACCAGGGGGCCTGAGTCAGGATAAAAAATGGAGACAGGAGTGGCCATTCACACAAGCTTCACAAAGACAAAAAAAAAAAAAACCTTTACACAGGCAAGTGAGGGGTGCTACGAGTTCTGGGGCTGGGGCATTTTGGGAGTCCGTGTTCTTGGGGATGGAGCACTCCAGTAGGTCAAGGTGAGTCTGGGCCTAGGGCTATTAGTGAGTTTGGGGCCTGTGGACCCTGACTTGGTAAGGGCCAAGGTGGCTTTGGGGCCTGTGCACTCCAGGCTGGTGAAGAGCTTGGAGCTTGGGACCAGAACTCTAGGGGCACCAGAGTGAGTGGAGCCTGCCTACTCCTGTCTGGTGAGAGGACATGTGTGGGGGTTCAGAGCAGTAACTGTAATAGCAGAGGCTTGAAAGGGTGGCCTTCTATTAGGGATAGAGTAGTTTGGGTTGGAAGCCATAAAATTTTAATCCCTGAAAAGCACTGTTCTAGACCCTTCTGGTCTTCATGGTTTCCAATGAGAAGTCTGAGGTAATTCTGATGAGGTCTTTATATGAGGAATTGTTTCATCATGTAAAGTTACCTGTTTCTATGTTTTGCATTTTAACTGAGATATGTTTTGGAGAGTTTCTTCTTTGGTCCTCTCTGTTGGGAATTCTGTGGGCCTTTTGTATCCAGGCCAACCTTTCTCTTATAAGAATGAGAACATTTTCTTCAATAATTTTTGTTGAATCTGTTTTCTATGCTATGGCCTGGATTTCTTCTCAAGAGAGAAGAAATCCAGGCCATGATTCTGATGTTTGTTCCCTTTAGGGTATCCCACAATTCCCTCATATTTTGTTTACATGATTTTTAAAAAGTTATCACAGCTGCAAAAAAAAAAGGGGGGGTGGTTAGGGATTTAGCTCAGTGGATGAGCACTTGCCTAACAAGCGCAGGACCAAGGATTCAGTCCTCAGCACAGCAAAAGAAAAAAAAAATCACAGATTTTGAATTCCCTATATATTTCTTCCATCTTGTCTTTGAGGTCTGAGAGTCTGTCCTCCAGGTTGTTAACTTTGGGACTGAGGAAATCTAAAGAGGATTTTAATAGCTGTGTTTGATTTTTGTTTTCTTCTTTAGAATAGGCAAAGTCTGTAAAATATGAAGAAGGGAAAGTTAATAAAATGTGTATTAGAGAAAGTAATAGAATGTGTATTAGGGATAGTTAATAAATAGAGTAGAAATGAAAGTCAATAGATTGTGTAGTATGGAAAGTTAAGAGACTCACAGCAGTAAAAGTCAAGAGAATGGATAGAAGATAAAGATAATAGAACACATAGGAGGAAAAGTCAAGAAATGCAAAGTTGGGAAAATCAATAGAATGCATAATAGAGGAAAAGTCAGTAGACTATGAAGTATGAAAATTCAATAGAATGCTCAACAGGTAAAGTGAATACTACTACTAGTAAAGTTAATAGAAAACACAGTAGGGAAGTCAATAGAATGTGTAGTATTGAAATTTAATAGGACGCATAATAGAGAAAGTCAACAGAATGTATAGGAAGGAAAGTTAATCCAATGCACAGTAGAGAATGCCAATAGAATGTGTAGTATAGGAGTAGAATATGAAAAAAAATAGAATGTGAAGTAGGTAAAGTTAACAGAATGCCCAATAGGAAAAGTCTATAGAATGTGTAATGGAGAAACTCTGGAGAATATGTAGTAGGGATAGTTAATGGAATGCATACTTGGGAAAGTCAATAGATTATGTAGCAAGGAACATCAATAGAAAGTTTACTAGAGAAAATTAATCAAATGTAAAAAATTGAAAATCAATATAATGTGTTGTAGGGAAAGTCAAGAGAATGTGTAGAAGGGAAACTCAATGGAACATAGAATAAGAAAAGTAAACAGAATGAAAAGAAGAAAAAAATAAATGGAATTCACAGCATGAAAAGCCAATAGAATGTGTAGTAGGGAAACAATTATAATGGAGAGTAATGAAAGTTATTAGAATGTATAGGAGGGAGTGGAAGAAGATGGCGGAAGGCGGAGCGGCGGACCTGGACAGCCAGCATTCTGACATCGCCACGCTGCTGAAGACCGCGCTCCGGAAGGGGGATACCTGGTATCTAGTTGATAGTCGCTGGTTCAAACAGTGGAAAAAATATGTTGGATTTGACAGTTGGGACAAATACCAGATGGGAGATCAAAATGTGTATCCTGG
>PVHP010023243.1:0-27546 GCA_004024765.1 Zapus hudsonius
ACTTCCTTACCTTCTATGGTAGTTTCTCCTCCCCTGCCCTCCATCACTTCCTTACCTTCTATGGTAAGTCTCCTCCCTGCCCCATCACTTCCTTCCTGCTCTGCAGTAGTTTCATATCCTAATGCATCTCCTTGTCCTCAAGGGACTTCTCCAAGGGCCCTGCACAGGGAAGGCTTTAATGAGGACAGGACTGTGTCCCTGTTTCCCCATGCCTTTTTTTTGGATGGCTTCATTATTGGCTTGCTTGTTTTCCCTGTCTTTGTTCTCAAGACACAGACATCTTCCAGGGGCCCAGGGAATATATAATCCCTCCTCTCCTCATTCTGAAGGCTTGCTGAGGCCAGCCAAAGCCCAGTGCAGCTGAGCGCTCCTGCACCCATCCCTGCCCCGAGAAACCCTGGCTCTGCAGTGTGCTGTGCTCTGCAGGTCTTGGTAAGTGTCACCCTTTCTGACTGCCTGGCTTCACACTGGTGACCTCGACTGCCCACCATCAAGCGGGCCATCCTTTGTTGTAGCTTGTTTATTTACATCTCCTTCAGAACCGTTAAAAGCAGCAAGCTGCACAGCCAGGGCTAATCGCTTGATGGCCTGGCATCCCTTGCACCCCTTTTGATAAGATGCTGTCCTCTGTGAAACATGCCATGTGGCTGCAGTGGATGGACATTTGCATATTTGTCAAGCTCAGCCCAGCAGCACGTTGCAAAGTGAACTGCAGGAGGTGGAGATGTTTTCTTTAATTTTTTTCGGGATTTCTGTGTATTTATTTCAGCGTTTGCAAGAGCTCTGTAATTCAGAAAAGGGCCCCTGGGCATACATAAAATACTAACACATCACAGGACCAGCATTGGCCAAATGGAAGCCACCCAGCAAATTAAATCAGCTCCTGTGATTTTTGACATGGGAGTACTGTACCATGTATGTGTTACTCTGTGTGTGCCTGTACCCTCCGTGTGCCATACTGTGGGAGGTCTACCATGTTTGCCCCTCTGTGTGCTATAAATATCATGTGTGCCCTGTACCCTCTGTGTGCCATAATGTGTGAGGTCTACCATGTGTGCCTGTACCCTCTGTATGCCATACTGTCTGAGGGCTGTACCATGTGTGTGTTATGTGTGTGCCATGCAAGAATGCTTCCCCGCCCCATTGTAACCAGAGTGGGAACAGAAAAAGAAGAGGTCTGAGGACAAGGACTCAGACATGCCTTACACTCAGGGTATGGGAACCAGTTACATCACATGCCTGCCCTCCTCACACTCACTGCAGATGGACTCACAATTTTCCTGTGCAAATAGGCGTCTGCACTATGTTGTCCAGGAGTTTCAGGGACAGGCCAGCCCCTCCCAACACAAGCATGTCCTCTGCCAGGGTCAGAGGTCACTGAAATCTCCAAATCTAGTACCCAGTAGGCTCTCCACACACTGTCTCTTTGGCTGTGAATGAGGTTGTCCTCTGCTTGGCCTAGAAACGTGAGCATGGCTGTGTCTCAACAGCCTTGACCTTATACTAGCACTTACATAAACTATAGAATCTGGTGGTTTTAATGCTTTTTGTTTGTTTTTGAGGTAGGGTCTTATTCTAGCCCAGGATGACCTGGAAATCACTACATAGTCTCAGGAAGGCCTCAAACTCACAGTGGTCCTCCTCCCTTTCTGTGGTGGTTTGATCCAGGTGTCCCCCACAAACTTAATATATTCTGGATGCTCCATCCCCAGCTGATGGCAGCTGTGGAATTGGAACCTTGCTGGAGCTGTGTTGTTGTGGGCAGGTTTATGGGGGTTATAATTAGCTTCCCCTTGCCAGTGTTTGGCACACCTTCCTGCAGCTGTTTGCAGGGTTGTTGCAGAGGTGATGTCTACCCTCTGTTCATGCCATCATTTTTCCTGCCATCATGGAGCTTCCTCTCAAGGGTATAAGCTAAAATAAACTCATTCCTCCACAAGCTGCTTTTGGTTGGGGTCTTTCCAGCAGCAATAAGAAAGCTGACTGAAACACTCTGTCTCCCAAATGCTGGGATTAAAGGCGTGCATACTCACACCCAGAACTTTACCCCGTGGAAAGGTACAGAAAAGATAGCAGACATGTTCTTGTACTTTCATACCTTCCAGTACTTCTGCATTAGCTTCAAAGTTTGGAAAGAAATAAGATTCTTAAATATTCTCTTGACCACACCCTCTTTGACTTCCTTCTTGCTCGCTGGCTCTCCCTCCCTTCCATCCCTAATGGGCATTGATCATCCCCTACCTGCTTACCAATGGACCTTACATTTTGTGATATTACATTGTTAAAAGTCACACACACACACACACACACCTGCCATAGTGTGTATTTAATAGCATTTTTTGTCAGATCTCTTAACACACATGATTTAGAATCTATTACTGTTTATGTGTTGATTTTGGCTTTTGCCTTTCAGCTTCTTTTTTTAAACTCCTCCCTGAAAAGCTAGTACAGACAGGGTACCCACCTCTTCACCTTGAACTCTTGCATTATTCTGTCCACCATCACCCTGGAGTTCCTCTGAGCTGTAATATGCACAGTCATTAGCACTGTCTTTCCTTGGTGCTTTGAGCATCTCCTTCAGTCCCGCAGACCTGGTAGCCTCCCTGAAGCTCTCCCTGCACTCTCAGACCCATGCAGGTATCTGGTCCACAGTATCTGCTTTCTCCAGCTCTGTAGCTTGTCACCTCAAGGCAAACACAACGTGTGTCACCTGTTGATATCCTTCAGTGAGGTGAAATTGTGCAATACTCTTTCATGCTGGGTGGGCTGTGGTCCTTGGCATCCTGAGGGGATGGTATGTGGGATCACAATGCCCTGGTGTCTCAGGCTAGAAGGAAGGCCTCCCCTGGGCCACATGACAGACCTTTAGGGACTCGTGACATACTAAATGAGTCCCATCATTGCCTCCAGATGTGCACACTGCCAGCCTGCCTGTCCAGGAGAACTTTCCTAAGCACCCACCCACTCTCTGACCAGGGCTGTGCAATGCACACATGCTCACAAGCTTCTAAACATGTCTGGTGTCATTGGTCATGGGATCCTGGGGCAGCATGTTAGCTGAGCCAGAGCCAAGTAGACTGTGTGACATCACAATAGGAACTAAATTCCTCCCAGCTCTGGAGGCTGGCAGTCCAAGATCAAGGGAGGCAGGGTCAGCTTCTTGTGACACTGTGAAAGAGAGCTGGTGTCAGCTCTGGCCTGCCTTCCCTGGAGCTCTTTGTAGACTTGGACCCTCCTCTACCCTGTGCCCTCAACGCATCATAGCTATCCAAGGTCCCTGTCTCTTTCCTTTCTGTTCATGCTCTTTTTTTATTCTGGTCATAGTTATATAAGATATGGGGCTCCCTACTCCAGGGTAGTCTCATCTGAAGTACTGTGCCTGTGAAGATCCTGTTTCCAAGTAATGTCACATTCTGCCCTAGGTAGGGCTAGAATTACAGCATATAAATTTGGGGGACACAGTCCAACTTAGCACAGACACGGCTAGAGTGCCATTCTCATCTACCCCAAGCTCTGCACTGCTTCAAAGCCCTCATGTTCCAGACAGCTATGGACTCCTGCCTCTGCTTGTAAAGCTGAAGCAAGCTGCTCTCCAACCCAATCCTACCATTCTTCCCAGTTCTCAAGCCCCCGTTTGCACTCACTCCTCACAAACACATGAGGAGCTCCTGGGCTCCAGGCACTGGGGACATAACCAGCAGGGGCAAGTGAAACTTCTGGGAAGCTGAGCTCTTTTCGGTCTGCAGAGCCCTGGACACTTCCACAGTCTGGCCTGGGACTGTGCTGTCCTCCATAAGCACAGAAACAGATGTAGGTCTCCAACTATCAACAGCCTGTTTCTCTGAGGCTCATTGGCACTGCAGGCTCAGCACATAGCATGAGCGTCCACCATGATTTATGTGGACTCTGTGTTATCCTTACAGAAATAAAGACAATGTTTGGTAGATTACACAATGAGCTTTGTGCAGGACTCAAATAAATCACGAAAGCCTTTGGGAAGATTCCACCTGCCCTCATTTTCCCCTATGGCTTATGACACCTGAGAAAGTGATTTTTGGAGTTAAGGGGGACAGATTGCTTGTTCCTCCCTGACCTCCCTACAGAGCACTTTGCTTCAAATTACCCCATTTCTTCTATGGCTCTGAAGACATCTGCAGTGAGTGAAGGGTAGGTCCTTAAACACCTAACCTGTGGCCATGACCTTCTTTGGAAAGCAAAAATAAAAACAATCTTTGGAGATATCACTAAGTTAAAAAGTCTCGAGGTGAAGTTAACTTACATTGTCTACAAGAGACCAAAATCCATTTCATAAAAGACAGAGGAGAAGAAAGCCGTATTCTCAGAAACACTCGAGTCCCCAAGGAAGGAGAGCCAGGGACAACCCTCCCCTGGAGTCTCTGGAGGGAGCGAGGTCTAAGGACACTTTTGTCATGAACTCCTGGCCTCCAGGTCTAAAAGAATGGTTTTCTCCTGTTTGACTGCATTTTGTTTCACATCACAGAGGACAGAAACAACATCTTCCATATCTCTCTCTGTGTCATAAATCAAAGCAGCCCTGAGGAAAACGACAAGGGTGAGGCCATATCATCTCAGATGGAGACACAAGAAGGCTCTAGAAGCCCCAGCCACTACCCACCTTTCCCTAAGTCAAGCCCTGGAGGTCACTTGGGGTGCCAAACCTTTCCCTGAACATAACCTTGGGCCCCTCTGTGGAGCTCAATGCTGCTTCCTCAGTGTATGCTTGGCTCACACACATCACTTCCCAGATACAAATCCAATGGGCCTTGTGTTAATTTAACTCAAAGGACAAAGGACAGACTTGGGTGATCTCTCTGCCTGTCTTGAAGGCCAGGGTGCCAGAGAGAGGACTGTGAAGGCCAGTTCCTCACGTGGCAGAAAAGATGTAGGGATGTGTGTCAAAGCTCATCATTTCTCTTTTCAAAAGCATATTTCATTTATCTATTGGTAGACAGACAGACAGGCAGAGAGAGAGAGAGAGAGAGAGAGAGCGAGCAAGGAGAGAACGGCTGCATCAGGGCCTCTTTCCACAGCAAAGGAATTCTAAGACACTTGAACCATTTTGTGCAGCTCACTTTTCACATGGGAACTAAGGAATTGAACCCCAGGCCAGCAGGCTTTGCAAGCAAGTGTGTTCAATGGCTGAACCGTCTCCTCAGCCCTGAAGCTGGTGATTTCTTCATGTGGTGTGCAAGTGTGTCCTGTGTGTTCCCACTAGAAACCTCAGGACCCACATGTAGGGCCTCCTCAGAAGGGGGCACAGAGATACAGTATATTTATTCACCCAGCCACTTACGGGGAAAGTGACCATCAAATAGAGGTCAGTGTCTCTAGGTGGCAGGAAGTGAACCACACAGTCCTAGGGCCAAGGCTGGTGTCAGTCTGGCCAAGTCAAAACTTCCTGTGGTCTAGAACTTGAGCCTTCTGCATTCTACCTTCCAAAGTGCCAAGTAGCAGCTTGTTGGGTCTCCTAAAGCCCACTCCATGCCTGGCTGCCCATCATTGACCAGGCTGGAGCTGAGACCAGGGGTGACTGGCCAGGCAGGGTTGAACTCACTGAGGCTCCACACACTGGAGATAGAATCAGGCCAGTTGGATCCTCAACTATGAGGAAGTTCCTATGCTCCTGTATTTTTCTTACTGTCCTGGGGGCTCTACCACAGAGGAACCATCCTTATGGCTGCCTGCAGAAAGAATCCTGAGGAGTCACACAGCTGCCCAAGGCCACAGGGCAGCCAGCATTAAATCTGAGACTAGGGGCTGGAGAGATGGCTTAGCAGTTATGGTGCTTGCCTACCAAACCTAGTGACCCAAGTTTGATTCCCCAGTACCACATAAAGCCAGATGCACGAAAAGGGTGCATGTGTCTGGAGTTTGAGCCTTGATGTGCTCATTCTCTCTCTGATATTCTCTCTCTCTCTCTCTCTCTCTCTCTCTCTCTCTCTGTCTGTCTGTGTGTGTGTGTTTCTCACTGTTTGCAAAGAAATAAATAAAATTATTTAAAAACATAAAAAATACAGCTGGGACTCAAGCCCACATTCCCAGCATAACCACGACTCCTTATAAATGTTAGAGTTAATGGACAAGCAGATGGTTTACACAGAGAGAAAGTGGCCAGTGCCCAGGATAGGGAAAGACAAGGGGCTGGGGAGATGCTCAGTCAGTACACTGCCTGCCATGACAGCAAGAGGACCTGAGCTTGAGCCCCAGAATTCATGTAAAAATGCTGGGCTTGGGGTGTGTGTGGTCATAATCACAGCACGGGGGCACTGGGGACAAGAGGATCCCAGGTCATTGACCAGCCAGCCTAGTCTCATGGGCAAGTTCCAGGCTAAGGAGAGACACAGTCTTAAAAAATAGGTAGACAACACACCAGAGGTTGTCAACACACCTGACATTCTCCTCTGGTCTCCCCCTGCACCTACACACACACACACACACACACACACACACACACACACACACACACACACACACACACACACGGCCAGCAAGAGCAGGGATGATACCAGTAGGAAGCCAAGGGAAGAAAGGAAGCAAGCCCAGGTGTCCTCGCTCCCCAGTGAGTCCTCCCACAACCTGGCACCGTGACCTTGGTTTCAACTTCTCCAGCAGCATCTGTGATCACTGCAATTTTTGGTTCTTGGCCTCAGTCCTCAGTGGAGGGTAGTAACCTTATCAAGGTCAGAGCTGGGCACCCACCCGCCATCCTATCCTTTCTGGGAGCTTGCCTTTCACCTTTCCCTTCCCACCAGCTGGCTCTCTCTCCATCCCCAAATTGATGCTTATGCTTTGGCCTGTTTCCTCCTGGTCTCACTGTTTGACTTTCAGAGACAAGGTCGTGAGATCAAGTTCGCAGTAATGGATATGCTGCCCTGTTTTCCCACCGCACAGGATCACGCGCCCTCAGCAGTTTGAAGTGCGGCTTGCTAAGCACGTGTTGTACTAAGTGGCACCGGTGCTGCACATCAGAACATCTTGTAAGGGGTGCAGCCAGACGCTGTGCCCTGCCTGGTCTCCAGATAGCTCGTAATGTGATCTCACTGAGCCCTGCATTGCTGGATAGAATTCCTCAAGCTCAGAGGCAGGACACATGGTGGCCTTGAGGAAAGCTACTTGGGGCACATTGATGTGATAAGAACCCCACTTGTCAGGAGCATATGTTTGTCTGGGGAGGAAGTGATTCATGAGCCCAAATACAGGGAGCGTAAGCAAGCACGTGATTTGTCCAAAGAGGAAACAGACGCAGGAAGAAACAGAGAGATCCAGGTGGATCCTTGAGCTGAGCATGTGCTGAGTTTGGGAGCACCTGGCCTGGGTGTCCCCACGGGGAGAGCAGGCATCCCTGTTGTGGAACCACCAAACAAGGGGGCCCTCCTTGAGCCAAGGGGCGACAGACAGGTGGGTGGAAGTTTCTCTGGGGTGTTTCTGTTGTGGCTTGATTGCCCATCAGGAGAGTTTGCAAGGAGTGAAGTTGAGAGATGCAGACATTGAGAAGCACTTGCTCTAAAAAGGCCTAGGATTCAAAATGGGATGAGTGTGGCTGCTTTGCAGGGAAGGAATGGTGTCACAGTGTTAAACCTGAAGGGAAGGTCATTGATTTCATCATCAACATACTTGCTAGGAGCTCCCAGAACTGACAGTTAAAATCGTGGAAACCCTATTGAAACATTTCCACTGGCCTCCTTTTGAATTCGGAGAGTCCCTGTCCCATCCTGCAGGAAAGTCCCTCCAACTTCTAGCTGACCAAAGAAATGCCCCCCAGAGCCGGTCTCTTGTTGACTTATAGTCCCACTTGTATGTGGAACAGGGCATTTCTTTGTGTCTGCCCTCATGCACCAGAAGGAGCACGGAGCATGGCTCACCATCTTCCCACTCTGGCCGGTGACTCCAGCCAGACTGGAAGGTGTGCCCAATCTCCAGCTAGTTCCACCCTGCTCTTCCTCCCGGAGTGTCCATGTGTCCACATTCCTTCCTCTCCTGCTTCTCTGGACTCCTTCCTACAGACTGAGAAGTCGCCGCTGAAGCATAGCTTGCATGTACATGAATATGGAAGCCCTCATGGTTGGCGTGGCCACCTTAGCTCCCTCACTGACACACAGGGCTGGCTGGTCCTGAGGGACTTGAGGCCCCTGCTGTCCAAGGGCTACAGGACTGGGCAGGGTTGGAACAGGCTCTCTGGCTTCTGTGTGCTCACTGTCCCTGGATTTCTCCAAATTGGACATCAACAGAGGTTTTCCCACCGATGAAGCCTTTATGCCATCAGATGCTCACCTGTGTCAGTACATGGAAAGAACAGTTCATATTCATTTCTTTAATTTGCAATAAAGCTATAAGTGGCTTTATGACCAGAGACAAAGCTGTTAATTTTAGAACAGATACAGGGTTCAAGGCACATGTGACTATTTACTTATGCATGTATACAAATAGCATGAAAATGTGCAAGTGCACTTTTTGAGACTACGCTACATGGTGCTAGTTCAAGGTTACAAAGAACTTAGTATTTCTCATTCATGTTTGTCCTGGAGCTCAGCTGTGCTCAGAGAACCTCCCAACCCACGCCCACACACCAACAGCCAATTGTTGGTACTCACCATGACAAGATCAGGAACAACTCTGTATCCACATAAGAACCTGGAGCTGTGTCTTATGGTAGTAAGGGACTGCAGAACCTAGCTTAAGCATGGAACCCAGAACTACCTGTGTTCACATCGATGACTGAAGTGGAAGACTCCCAGGCAGAGTGCCAAGGGCCAAATGCACTGCTACCAATGATATTTAACTAGGTGACCACCATGCTGGGTGGCTGTGCACCTTAGACAGAGAAGAAAGCTTATAGAGGCTGATGGTCCTGTTGAAAGAAACAACTATAACCTAGCTAGCCATCACTGCACATGTCTTGATGACGGCACTGGAGGTGGAGGGGTCATGCAAGAGGGTTGGGAGTTCCAGCCCAGCCTGGGCTCTGTAGCCAGACCCCCATCCCAATGGTGAAGATGATGATGGTGGTGATAGCCACACTCTTCAGACATTGCTGCTAGCTTAGCATTATATTTTGGATAACTAATAGAGATACCATTTTTCCTACTGATCCAGAGTTATAAATGACCTTCCTCCAGAGAATGATAGCATAGCACTCTTACGGGAACCATCTCCCACTTTCTAGCACAAGTTTCTAAAGTGTAAATGGCTGGAGCCCACCTTAGGTCACTTGTACCTCCAGGTCTCCAGTAGAAGTCAGCGGCTTCAGCAGCCTCAGTCATTTGTGGCGCCCTGAAAGCAGAACAGGTCACACTCCCTGTGCCCGGTAAACAGAGGCAGAGCAGGCAGCGACCCTGGAAACAGTGTCTGCAAATGACTCCGGTTCCCCGGTGTGATGAATCATGAGCCATAATCCTTTTTAGCTAATTGCTATCAGCTTGTGAGATTTCCCCTCCCATGTTCAATATCAATTTTCATGGCCATAGGAGATAGCGCTGCTCCCTCGAGCCTACTGGCGACTGGCCGATAAAACAGCAGCAGCAGCACTTAGCAGTTTAAAGGGGTGTCATCTAATCTGCAGAGGAGAGCGCAGGGTCCACCGTGCCGAAGAACAAGCCTGCTAATGCATCGCAGCGATGACCTTCTCTGAAAGTCATCCTTCTGTGTTGACAGGCTCTGTAGACTTTGCAAGGGGAAAACTTTGCCTGTCGGGGAGCTTCCAGAGCCTTCCTGGAGATGGGAACTTGGGCATCGTCCCTGAATTCTCTTCAGAATGGTACAATTAGTTCATTCCATGGCATGGTGGTGATTAGTGTGTGGTGGCCATATTCCTGGTGAAAAGATACAGGCCATCAGGAGCAAAGGGTGCCACACAGACCCTGCTTTTCCATCAGAATAGACAGACCTCAGATTCATAAACTGACCTTTCTTGTGAAAAAGCACAGGGCCCCACTGCCACCTATGAATTCCCAGCAGAGACCCCAGGATGTTGGAACTCTGAGTGTGAAGGACCAGCCAGCCCCTATGCCTCCCCACACCTCCACTGCATGCACGCACGCATGCACACACACACACTCACACACATAGGCAGAGACAGTAACAGCCAGGGTTCTTCCTAGAGAAAGAACAGGAGCACCTGCATTGATGTAGAGATCTGGACCTAGCTCTTGTCTTTACTGCAGATCTTAGCTGTAAAGATTACAGATGGCCAGGCGCTCTCGCAGCTTTAAATGGCTTAGCTGCTGCTTCAAGTTCACAGTCATGTAGAGAAATCGCTCTTCCTGGTACTTACTGGTGCTTGATCCAGTATCCATGCATCTCAGTGAGTTTGTGTGTGCACCTGGGCCTGGGAAGGCCAGGGGACAACTTTGGGTGCCCTTTCTCAGGCCCTGTCCACCTTTTTGAGACAGGGTCTCTCATTGACCTCAAGCCCACCAATTGGGCTAGACTGGATGACCAGCACATCCCATGGACCCTACTGTCTCTGCCTCCCCCGCACTGGGATTATGTGCCACTGTGCCCAGCATTCCCTTGGGTACTGTGAATAGAACTCGGGTTCTTATGCTTACAAGGTAAACCAGCTATTTCTGCAGCTCTCATTTAATGAGTATGATGTCTAGGCACCTACGCTAAGCATGGCATGTGCATTATGGCCATAATCCTTAGCCTAAAGGTTACATGTAATTATTGTCCCTATGGTTTGTATTCATAACCCTTGAGGGTACCAGAGGGCCAGAGCCAATGCAAAGGTGGCCTGTGGCATGATTGTGGCCTTCAGCCCTCAGTCACTTACCCCATTTCATTAGGTTAGCCTTCTGTCAGGCGGCCAGTAGTTAGCTCCTCAGGCTCTCCAACTGTCCTTGCCTTTGACAGTTCATGTCTGAGAGAAACCACAAAAGGAAGAAGTTTGTGTGGCAGGATCCCTTCTTGTGAAGAAAACTGCCATGTAGAAGAGAAGCTTACAGAATTCCTCATAGAAAGAGAAAGAGGAACCATGTGTCTCCTCCAGTTTTAACTTTCTTGCCTGGATATCATTAGTTATTTCTGCGCGTGACCCTCTTATCTGTGAAACAAGGACACAGGACAGCTCTGTCTGCTTCAAGAGCTGTTGGAAGGGCAGTGATATGGGTGGATGTATGTCCATCTCCAAAGGCCATTTGAGTGACATGCAGCATGGTGACATCCTATGACAATGACAATGATGTGACCCATATAGTTCAGACATTGCCCACATTCTCTGAAAGGAAAGGTGGTGGGCCCACTGCTACTGAGGAAGTGGAGGGAGAGTAAACTATGATCTGAGCAAGGAGAGTGATGAGGATCACACCTCGTCATTCAAGGAGCTTCACCGTGCAAGGAGACACAACAGAAGTGCCTTACACAGGGGGGCCAGCAGGGCCCAGAGGAATCCTGGGGCATAAAGGTGGCATGAAGGGAGAGCCTGGTCTATGGGTGAACCCACCATATGGAAGGAAGACTTCTTGGGGGCTGTGAAAGGGAAGGGGTCTCCCCATGAAGATAGAAGCCAGGAAACCTTTAAATAAGCATGGTTACGTATAGAAAGAATAGTGTTATATATGCGTGTGTACATAAATATATATACACACATGCACAAGCACACATATATACAGAGTGAGAGTAGTTTCATATACAGTACACGTGTGGCAGCTATATAGCAGGTTTGTTCCTATTTCTACTTGTTAAGTTTATTTTGAGCTGAGATGAGAGCTGATCTGCCTGTCACCCATGCAACCGCAAAGGGTGTGAGAAGGTGGGCGCAATCCTGAGTGTTCACAGTAGGTCACCACTGCACAGAACTGGGGCTAGATCCCTGGGGATCCAGGGGGTTCCCTGCCCTCAAACCCAATCCTTCCCATTCAAACACCCAACTTCTTTCCACCACTCCCAGAGGCTTCACTGATCACCAGAGGCGACTCAGAGTTTTTACATGTCTTTTTTTCTGAAAGAACAGGAATGGGCTATGGAACACACTCATTGGTTCTGGGCCCTGGCCCACCTCTGCTCTATAGCGCAGATGGAACCCCAACAGTGTGAACCCCACAGATCATCTGGTGGTGACAGAGCCTTGGCCAGGATGGGCCATGAGGAGTGTATGGCATTGGACAATAATTATTGCATAAAAACCATTTTCTTCATCTGTTCCTAATACCAGGACATGGAATGTGAGATAGGCCAGTAGCTTGAGTTCTTGGAGTAGGAGCCAGGAGCTCACACAGCAAGTACAATATGCTCATACCTTCACATCTGCATGGCCCATCAGGCTTTCCTTTGACCTCTGCCTTCACCTCCTCACAGGCAGAATGTTCCACATAGATTCTTTAAAGATATATATATATATATATATATATATATATATATATATATATATATATATATATATATATATATAATTTATGAGAGACAGTGGGAAAGAGGCAGAGAGAAAAAGAAAGAGAGAGAGAGAATGGGCACACCAAAACTCCAGACACCTGTGCAACTTTGTGCTTCTGGCACATCAGGCTTTGCAAGTAAGAGCCTTTAGCTGTTGAGCCATCTCTCCAGCCCCAGAGTTATGCTTTGAAAAGCAGCTGCTGGAAGCCAGGGAGCTGGTATCTTCATCTGTGGACAGTCATCCAAATTTCTCTACCTGGGCATGGTCTGCCTGGGATTCAGTGTGGTATGATTTCACTGAAGTCTGCCCGTCAACCATCCCCATCAGCCTTCAGTGATGGCTCTGTTCATCCCTGTCTTGGAGTCTTTAATGCTGGCCATGAAGTTGGAGACAGACCTGAGTGGACCCAGGTAGAGCCTGGGACTGGCCAGAGTTTGGGACACTGCTGACCCACCCCTCCTCTACATGTAGGGTCATGAGTCAGATTTCTGCTGCTGCAACAGAAGACTTGATCTGGATGCTGGGGAGCTGGCTCAGTGGGTGAAGTGCTTGCCACACAAGCCTGAGGACCCAAGTTCTGATCCTCAGAACCCACACAAAATGCCAGGTGCTGTGGCACGTGCCTGCATCCCAGTGCTAATGAGGCATAGACAGGGAATCCCTGGTGCTCCTTGGCCAGCTAATCTAACCAAATTGGTGATCTCCAGGCTTAGTAAGAAACACTGTCTCAGAAAAATAAAAGTGAAGATTGTTTGAGGAAGATGTCTGACATTGGCTTGTGGCATCCATGTGTACAAAGCACAATATGCATGTGCTACCACACACACATACGTGCCTCACATACATGTATATGTCACACACACACATTCACCCACACATACATACATATGCAAAAAACACCCACACATACAAAAACATGCAAAAAAACCCCACCCACACATACATACACATGCAGAAAACCCACCCACACATACATATGCATGCAAAAAAAAAAAGACCCACCTGGGCAATATACTGGGCAATGTATAAAGAAAGAGGTTTACTTAGGCTCACAGTTTTAGAGACTAAAAGTCCAAGAGTAGGTGGCCTCGTCATTATGCCCCTGGTTGGGGCCACCTTGGCTACATCAAGACACGGTAGATCCATGAGAAGAGATCTGTCTATGTACGAAGAGAGGAGTCACCTGCAGGACAGGATGCCAGAGAGATCCAGGGCAAGTTTTCCCTTCTTCTCACCACTGGAGATTGTGGAGTCCCTTGACAGCTGCTTTCATCTTCATCCGTACCCCTGACCTAGTGACCTCCCAGGAGGCCCCAGCACCATGCCAACACACTGGAGACCCAGTTTCCAGCATGTGAAACTTTCAGGGATTAAAAAAAACAACACATTAAACCAAAGCACTGGCTTTGGTTTAGACAAGGCCTGGCCTAGAATGGACAGCTGAGGCTGTCCTCAGAGCTTCCTGTGAGGGAGGTACAAGACCTGCGAATGCAGGTGAGGGTGTGGGAATGGTCCTGGAAGCTGCTGGCACCATTCCCTTTGCTCATTAGTGGTTTGCTTTAAGACGCTTGATTTAAAGATGTGGAAACTGAGCGGATATGGGACTCGGGTGCTGCATATGGCCCGCTACCAGACACAGGAAGCAAGTCCTCCTGCCTCTGTGTCTATCACCTCGGCCATCTAATGTCCAGTCACTTGTGAAGGCCACCTCCATTCCGCAAAGCAGATGCCTAGGGGAAGGTGTCTCCCATCTTCACACCAGAATGGAAGAGGAAGATATCACTTACACTCCAGGCTGCCTTCCTTTGAGGTCTCTAGGCAGGAGGCTGCGGAGTACCAGCACAGCCACAGAGTACCTCCAGCCAGCTCTGGGCCCCTGTGTCCACCTTCTCAGCCTCTCCTGGTCTGACTGTGGGACCTCAGGCAGCAGCACATGCGCAGGCAATCAGGACATCCTGCTCAGAGAGGTGGGTGGCACCAGCAGCCTTTGTGAGGAGTTTCTGAGTGTCATTCCTAAGCTCTGAGGCTGGGTGGGTCCATGCACACACACGCATGCACACATGCATGCACACACGCATGCACACACAGAGCACCTGGAAGGATAGATCCTTGAACATTGCTGAGAAGCCAGATGGCTACACTGAGTTACAGTTTTCTCTGTGTGTGGTGTACACGTGTATACGCATGTCTCTGTGTGTGAGGGTATATGTGCCCTGGGGACCTCAGGAGAGGATTCACAGGGCCAGTCATGTTGAAAGTGATCCTCCACAGGCCCAGCATGTCCACCCTCTTGCATGTTCCCATGAATGCAGGGGACAGGAGAAACTTAAATCCCATGGATCCAAATTATAAACAGCAAATCCCTTTCACAGGTAGAAGTAAGGAGGAAGGATCAGGTCAGCAGAGTCCTCAGCAACTCCCTAAATTGGCTCTAAGTGTTTCTCAGACCCGCTTTGTACAAACTTACCCACACAGGGGCTTTATCCAACAAAAGTTTCTTCGCCTAAAAATCAGAAAACTAATTATTCAATTTTCATTCCTAAAATTATTTGCATCTGGATTGGATTTTCCTTGCTTCTGACATCATGAGCAGAAGAGCCACATGTCCAGAGACATAGACACCTGCCAGCACCCTGCAAGACAAGGTGGCACAAGGCCATCTCGATCACGTAGTGTTATGGCAGCACCATGGGGACCCGAGTTTGTTTCTGTTGTGTGGCTATTTCTCTTGAGTGTGAGTCTGGCATTTCCAGTGTGGCTGCTTGCAGAGCTCTGCATGCACGGCTGGTTCCACAGCGGCTGCCGATCTCACCCCCACCCTGCCAGGGAGGGTGTGTCCCTCATTTATTAATTTTGTTAATGGCATCACCCCCTCCCTGTGTCCTCAGGGAGACCTGCAGGCCCTGGACCTTTGTCTTTGAACATCCTGGATTGAGCATCAAGAGAAGGTGCTGGGAGGGTCCCCTGACACTGTGCTCACGCATGAGCCTCTGCAATTACTGGCCACCTTGCTGGCAGACGGTAATTGAAAAGTGTGAGCCACATGGGCGCGAGTCAATAATGGCGATCGCACACAAATGACACTCTCGGCTTTCTGTGGCTGCCCCGGCACTGTGCAGGCTTTTCACCTTTTATCCTTCCCAGCACCGTGGCTTAATCCACTCTAATGAGGTGAGTGCCACTGCCAAGACCCAGCGGCCCCACTGCTCCCTTCTGGGCTGTGGGGACTGGAAAGGAAGGGACTTTGTCAGCCTTCCAGGACAGAGGCCGGTGGCCCTTTGACAACGCTTCCCTGGTCCCCGTGCCCTTGCTGGGCTGCTAATGCTGAGCTCCTGGGTACCAACTCAAGGTTGCCGGCTGTGCGTTCAACTTAGCCGAGCACATGTTTCTCCTAGCTTGAAGGACACGGCTGGTGGCCACATGTCACCAGTTCGCAGACAGCAGGTGACTGCCAACAGCAGCAAGAGTGTGAATCCCTCTCGCTCCCTTCTTCTTACCCATCTGTCCACACGTCTTGAGCTGGAAGGAGCCAAGAGCTTGGTGGAGGGGTGGGAGCCACCCAGGCCACATGCAATGGCCCAAACGCACGTGCGACGAGGGAAGAAAACCCACTCTAGGCGGATGCAGCAGCATGTTTACAAGAAGGGAAGGAGCGAGCACTGGGTTAATTGGTGAATCCCATATGTTCTCCAATGCAGCTCTCTGCAGCATGGCGGCTGTGCCCAGGCTCAGATGTCACCACACCGCTCCTGCACCTGCCCCTCCACCAGCCCAGCTCCTGGCAGGCTGTATTAATAATTAGCTCCATCTCTCCGGCTGGCTCCACGCTGGTCCTCCACGTGTCTGTCTCTAGAAACACTGCGCTGCTGTCCTTTCTCAGATGGACAAGCCAGCCTGTCCCTTGCACTGGACCCCAGCAACTCACAAAACTGCTGCAGACCCTGTGTGTGCCTCACTCATTTTACAGTGCCTACAGTAGTTCAGTTTAATGGCTTTCATATTGCTCCAAAGAAGGGAGAAGAAAAGGCACTCACAATACATCCAAGCTCTCAGGATTAAGCACAGGGTCTCAGTAAATGTATATACAACTGAGGCAGGGAGGGGAAATAAAAAAGAAATTTGGCGGTCCCACAGCTCCAACCTCCTTCCCTTTTCTCCAGCCTTAATCTGATTTTTGCCAAGTTCTTTTGATCTACCAGGGGCAGGCCAGGCAGATCCACACAAACAGAAGGACTAAATATGGAGATTAGGCCCCTCTCCTCCTGCCCAGCTCCTAAGGCCTGATTAAGTCTGGCCTCACGCAATTGTCTCTGAGCTGGCTGCCAGAGTGGCCGGGCTCAGAAGGAGGCAGGATGAAGGCTGATTTTGTAATGGATACTTATTTTATCCCAGTACTCTGAGAAGATTAGGCCTGGGGGTGTCACATTAGCCCTGATCTCGGGGCCTCTATTCGTCTCTTGCCGGTTTCAAACACCTCTCCTCAGCCTTAGAACAAACAGGGAGCTTGGGCCCCGCGGGCCCCATGTCGGGCATGAATAATTGCCCCTGCGAAGTGTTTGAAGATCACAAAGTGCTGTGTAAATTTCTCAGTTTGGGCTTTAGTCGGGGTGATTTGTGGTGACTTATTGAATCTTTTCACAGCTCAGAATTAAACTTTCTCTGCCACTGACTGCGGGCCTGTGCAGAATGAAAGTTGAGTCTTAACTGACAGGCCTCCCCTTAGATCAGTGTCTGCAAAGGCCCTGGTAGAGTCAAGGGGTCCCAGGGATGGAGCCACCCTCCCTGCAGCTCAGAGGGACCAGGGCCACCTGCACTCCAGAGCTCCGCCCCTTCAGCATGTGTCTGCCCCATTCATAACACAACACTCCAGCAAGGCGTTTTGGCAAGATCTCCCCCGCAATTTCCCTACCAACATATCCAATTTATTTTTTGTTTGTTTTCAAACATGGTACATTTCTTTAATTAGCCAAGGCAAACAAGGTAGGAACAGTAGAAGGAAAAACAAGAAGCTAACCATTCTAGTCAGAGAAAACGATGTCATTAAACAAGTTTCAATTAGAGGGAATTAGCCCAGCTGCTGGGTTCCATCTGAGTTAATTCCTGGAGAGGATGATGCTCACTGGGAGCTCCTGGGCCAGCCCTCCTTGCCACATTTGCACTGTGGAGTGCGGAGCTCTGATCATAATACATTTCTGCTGTGGTCTGCCCAAAGTTCCCCATCCCTCACACATGGATGAGCATGTATGTTTTCTTTGTATCTACCTGATTGATTCAGTTTGTTTTAAAAAATAATTACTATTATAACATCAACGACAGACTCTGTAAAGTCCGAATTAAAGATGGTCTTTAATCTGGCTAGATGTTTTGGAAATAATGTAAGAACCTAGGTAACAGTTTCAAGGGACTTTTATGGTAAAGAAATTCAGATAAGATTTGTGTGACTTTTCTGTTTCAAAAGAAAATTAAGACTAATGACCTGTATTCTCCCAGCCCACAGCACGGTCTCAGACATCTAAACATGCAACTATGAGCCAGTCATGAACCACTAAGAAAAAAAAAAACAAAAAGCTAAATATAGAAATGTCATCTGTGTAGTGAAGGTTTGTGAACTTCAAGGGAATCACGTTTGCTTTCTGATTGCTTATGTTGTTAAATATTGGCTAGATATTCCTAAAGAAGGTGTTTTAGGGTCCATTTCTGAGACTGTAAAGGACACAGGCTAACCTCAGCAAATGCTTCATCTCCAGAAATCATTTGATGCTGTTTCCACATTATTGCTAATTATCATTGAGAAAAAGTGACAGGTAAAACACAAATTACTGAGTGTTATTTTCAAATAGGAAAAGTAAAGAAATAAAAAACAATGACCACAGTCTCTGGTTCTGCCTTACAAGGACAGGTGGACACCATCTCTCATCTTAGAATTGTCTGGCAAGATCCAAGCATGGCACTTACCACCCAGAGACAAATGAACCGCTCTGGAGGATGGACCGGCTTCAATTTTATACACATCCGTCTGCTCTACACTTATCTGTGCTCATTTCAGGCTCACACATTTAAGACTGGAGTTCATAGCACCAAGTTACCAAAAATTTAAAGCAAAGACTTTTTGTTGGTGTGAGGCCAGGTGATGAGAACAATTAGAGATCAAGGTTTCTATTCTCGACTTCATTAAGATTTTTTCTATCCAAACTTAGGCCATTTTTTTTTCTTGTAAGAGGTCATATTCTAGTAGCAGTCATGTACATTTTTGCCATACTTGGTTATTAGCACATGGTGATATGTGGGGAACATGTGCATGGAGATATCTGAACACCTGGGGCCTCCTCAGAGCCATGAAGTGAACTCACGAGCTTGTGCTCATGGCCCAGAGAAGGAACGGGGAAGACCACAAAGTATCAATGAACAGGTTTCCATCCTCAGTTTATTCTAAGGTTTTTACATAGATTCGCTCACTCAACACTGTTAGGTAAAATTATTGCTATCCCCATTCCACGTTGGAGAAAATGAGGTGACCAGGAGGCCCAAATCCCTCTCCCTCCTTAGCAGCAAAGAAGAGATGACTCCTCCACTGGCTTCCTCTTGTGTCACACACCAACATCACCCGGCAAAGTGAAATTTAGAAGTGGTCACATCCCATCAGGACTCAGGGAGAGCCAGGGCTCTTTAGAAATGGCAGCAGGCAGGGTTCATCACCACAAACCAAGGTGTTGGCTCCTTGCCAGCTCTCCAGGTAGGGAGTGCCATATGAAAGATCAAGTGAAGTCAGAATTCTGCATGAGGTCGGAGGCCTTTGGAGGCATTCACCTTCACCCACCCGACAAGGGCAAGGTGTGGAAGGACTTCACCCAGGATACCCTAGGGGGGAGGGGAATTCAGGTGATATCAGAAAAGGATATTTATTGATTAATTTATTTGCTTTTATATTGTTTTTTTCTTTTATAATATTAAATTTTCTTTAGGACACAAATTAATTCGAGTACTCTAATAAAAATGTCCTCCTAAAATTGAATAAGAAGACACATTAGAACATAAAAGCTACTTATTTTGGTCTGCATCAAGTTGTTCCATTAATTTTTTAAAAATTATTTATTTTGTTTGATATTAATATATATTATTTATTTTTAAAAAATATTTTATTTATTTATTTGAGAGAGAGAGAGAGGCAGACAGAGAGAGACAGAGAGAATGGGCACACCAGGGCCTCCAGCCACTGCAAATGAACTCCAGACACATGCGCCCTCTTGTGCATCTGGCTTTACATGGGCACTGGGGAATTGAACTCAGGTCCTTCTGCATTGCAGGCAAACGCCTTAGCCACTAAGAAATCTCTTCAGCCCTATATTTTATTTATTTATTTGCTTGCAAGGAGAGAGGGAAAGAGAGACTGGGCACACTAGGGTCTCTTGCCACTGCAAACACATGCACTACTTTGTGCATCTGGCTTTATGTGGGTATTAGGGAATCAAACGAGGCCATCAGGCTTTGCAAGCAAGTGCCATAGAGCACTGCTGTGCCCTCTCCAGCCCCACTCACCTTTATTTGAATGTATTTATGCAAAGTAAAAGAAAACTGAGAACAGAGTTCAAGTAACTTGTAGACATCCAGGTAATAAGATAATAACGTGTTATAATTCATCGTATTTTCAGATTAATATTCATTGAATTTTCAGTATATTAATTAACAAACTTTGAGGTGCTGCATTGCTTTGCCACCCAGGCCGGCCTCGAACTCCTGCCAAGAGGAGTCTTGGGACTGCAGGCATGCAGCTCCATGCCTGGCTTATGGGAGGATTCCTGCTCCACCTGAACAGCTGACCTGACTCAGTGCTGCTGAGACCTGCCAACGCTTCCCTTCAGCTTGTGATGGTGATTCAGCTTGCCTGCGGTTTAATTTGAGAATTGTTGAAAGACAATCTGTCATTTGTCACTGTCCAATGTAGCTATCAGCCACTTTCAGTATGCTTTGGGTCTAGACTCCAGGTTAAGAATACCCAGGGTGCCCCAATTCTGTCCTTATGGGTGGGTCATTTGAAGTCTAATTCCTGGAGCCCTCCTTCACTCTTGAGGAGGTGTGGAGATGAGGGGTCCAAACTCCAGTGCAGGCACAGAGACCCAGGAACACTGTTAGGCCTCCTGTGATCAAGCTCAGACCTTCTGGGTCAAGCTGTGTCTAAGTGACCGAGGCTTTGGATGGCCAATCATAGGATGCTCTGTGACTTCCAGTTCCCTTAGGTGACAAAGGATGGGTGGGTGACACTCCCTTCTAGGTGGGCAAGCTATGAGATCACAGGACAGGATTGTTTGAATGATCTGGGTACCCCAGGCTGCCTCAGTGTCTCAATAGGATTCTCTTCTTGGTCAGGCATGACAGACCTGATGTGGGTTACTCAGGAAAGGGGTCACAGGGAAACCATCAACTTTATGCCCCTCAGGTGTCCTTCTCAGAATAAGAGGATTCCATGAACGCATGATACACTCACAAAGCAGTTTCATAAGTAAAGTCAAGTATCAACTTCACTGACTCCATCAACAGAAGCAGGCTCTGTAGTTGGATTCTTGGATTGGAATCCCAACTTTGCAGGATTCCTTATGTAAGAACTTGAGACACCCTATGTAGATTCATGTGCCCAGTTTCTATATCTGTACAATGGAAACAATGGTACAGATATCTCAGTCTTCATGAACTTCAGCGTTAGGAGCAGGTCAAGTTCATGTACAATTATGTGTTTTGTGTTAGGTTATCTACTGTGAATTCAGGGCCTGGTGGAGATTATATGGAACCTGTACAAGAATGGGACCAACCTGTCATCACCAATGGTGACAGGGGCTTAGAAATGAACCAGAAAAGTAACATAACATATGAAAAGTTCCTTTAAGCTATAATGTGTTTTATGTAGAGATATTATCAATTTCATCCTGTGAAGAGAAGAGATAAAAATGGGTGGGCCCTGGAAGACTTTGGGGATTTTGGGAGGCTCATAAGGGAGATGTGTGGTTTTGTTGGCCCAGGCTATGAGAGCCAAACTCCTAGCAGGAGGTCACCAGAGTCACATCTGAAGTTGGAGGCTGCATATCTGAGTACTAGAAAAGGTAGGGAAGTCTAGAATTTGTGTTCCAGGGGCTGGGTTTTGTCCTGTACGCAGGATGGGGATGAGTACTTTAGAGGTACCGTCCACTGACACACATGCTCTATCTCAGAGCTCAAGATCTTGGTGACAGGAGACAAGGTGAGGCAGGTGAGGATGTCCAGACAGGCAATCAAGTGAGGGGTGGTGGGTTGATGGATGGACGGTGGTGGTGGAAACATACAAGAGTACAAGCAGGGTCACAATGACCATGACTGTGTGCCTGATCACATTCTATGAAGCACACACTGTCTCCTGGTTATACACATGCATGTCTGATTCTATTTACATTCTTGTTACAAAATCACACTATTTCTGCTAAGTCTATTGAGCTATTTATGGAGAACTTACTTGCTACAAGACACTGTTCTGGGGATATTACCTAATATCCACTCTTACTGATGCCCCACCATTGCCTGAAAGAAGGCCACCCTGATAGGAAGCCATGGGCTCTTCATCCTCACACACTGAGTGGTAGACAGGTGTGCAGTGGTTTCCCCCACATCTGTCGTGCGTCTAAATTCAGGCATATCTGGAGGCACCGTGTACACTTTATGAATAGTCTTATGTCTTTAAATAATGTAAATCAGGGTCTTAGAGCAACATTTCATTTTCTGATACTAGCACTGCTGCTGTGACCAGAAGCAGTGCTGACTACTTGGAAAAGATCTGCCCAAGGGCAGAATGAGATGCTGACTGGGTCTCCCATCCACAGACTGACACTCCTTGGGTGGTGGCCAGTACCTAGACTTGGAGATTTTACACATTCCCCGAAGTTTCCTACAACCAAAGAAGTCTGAGAATCCAGTTTTGCTGTCACCTCTGAGAGCTTTCTCTGACCACAGTTCATTGTGAAGCAGAGTCAAGACCAAAAAGAAAAAGAACAAAAACCACCTGGAAAGAATCAGGCATGTGGGCACGGTTGTGTTTTGCTATTTGAGGCAGTAACAGAGATGTCTCTTGTGTCCCAGAATGCCTTCTTGTGGAGATGCTTCCTGTCATGGTTTGATCCAGGTGTCCCCCCCTCCCCCAAACAAATGAATGTGCTCTGGGTAATCGATCCTCAGCTGATGGCAGTTTGGATTTTACAACCTTAATGGAGCTTTGTCGTTGGGGGTGGACTTTTGGGGGTTATAAGCCAGCTTCCCCTTGCCAGTGTTTGGCACACCTTCCTGCCATTGTTTGCAGTGCTGTAGCAGAGGTGATGTCCACCCCTCTGCTCATGCCATCATTTTCCCTGCCAGGATGGAGTCTCCCCTTGAGTCCATAAGCCTAATAAACCCATTCCTCCACAAGCCGCTTTTGCTCGGGTTCTTTCTGCGCAGCAACTAGAAAGCTGACTGCAATACTTCCTGTCTGGCCTCAGCTCGCCTGAGAGGGATTGAGCAGGTGACCCCGCAGGCCCCTCGACACCTTCACCTCTTCATCTGTGTGCCGCTCTTTCAGCTGAGTGTTTTCCATTGATACTTCCTGTCTTGCAGCAGAGAGGACAATGTATCACCCAGATGCCACACTTCAATGTGCAATGTCATTTCTGTGTTGTGTTATTGTTTGGGCTGAGTGGAGTTGGGGGGGGGGCTCCAATGACTACCTAGCCCATCATTTTCTGCCTGTCTCTGAAGTGCATAATGCTCCCCGGATTCATATTCCACCACAAGGGTCCCCAGGGGGAGGAGCAGTGCTCCAAGGAGAGGAGGCCAAGGTCGGATCTCTGAAAGGAAACACCATGTCTTTGAAAACTGCAAGGGTCAGGTGAATAATTGCCTGGCTAAAGTGAGCCATGGCCCAGACCCCAAATCGTCCCACAGGCCACCATGGGCTATCTGGTAATGAGGTGGGGGGCTTTGTTGAGACATCAGCTGCTGCTCTGACATCCAGTCTTCCAGCCCCACTCCTTCCCTGTCAAACCTTGCTGTTTATTAATAGAGATTAATCAATAAAGATAGACACAGGGCGCTTTGGTGTAGCTCACAAGGTCAGCCAACTGGAGGCACCGGCAGCCTCTCAGTCCCTGATCTTTAATTGATGTCCCCTGCTACAGAGGCCACCAAAGGACCAAAGTGGCACCTGACAGCGAATCCTGAATCTCTTCTATCCATGCCCTATGCAGAAGCAGACTGTGCTTCTGGGAAGAGCTGTGTTGCCCTCTGAGACAGGTGCACTGGTCAGCCAGTCTGCAGCTCTGGACCATGCCTTCACTCTGAGAACATCCCGATTTTCCTAGGGATTGTGCCTGTTTAGTTTCATCTACCTCTAGGCCTTCAGGTATTTTTACAAGTATGGCTTCAGATTGTCAGAGTGTGTATTGGAAACTAAAAGACAATGATCTGGGCATGGTGGCATATACCTTTAATCCCAGCACTTGGGAGGCAGAGGTAGGAAGATCACCATGAGTTCAAGGCCACGCTGAGACTACATAGTGAATTCCAGGTCAGCCTGGCCTAGAATGGGACCCTTCCTTGAAACCCACCCCACCCCAAAAAATAATAAAGTAGGTGCTTGCAATTTGATTTCATCACCCTGTAAGACCTTTCTCAGGGGAGAGTGTGTGGAGGCCTCTTTGGAGTCACAGAAACTGAAGTTTCTACACTCTCTTCCCTCTGGCTGTTTACCAACATTTTTTTTTCTCCCAGGATGTGGTGGTTTGAATGTAGAATGCACCACATGGACTCCAGTGTTTGAAATGTTTGATCCCCTTTGGTGAGGCTGTTGGTGAGGATTGTGGAGCCTTTAGGAGGTGGAGTCTTACTGGAGGAAGTGTGTCACTGGGAGAGGGATTGAGGTGTAATAGTCCAGCCCCACCTGGTGCTATTTCAGAGCTGTTACTTTCTTCCTGTCAATGTGAAGATGTGATTCTATCTGCTCCTACCATGCTTTCCCCACCATGATAGACTCCCCTCAAAAATGTAAGCTGATCTCAACCCTTCCTTCCTGAAAGCTGCTTTGGACATAGAGTTTTGTCCAGTAATAACGTTAACTGAGACACAAAACTAGGACTACATATCAGCTTTTAACTCCCATAGGATACTGAGATTGCACTCAGCTTAGATGGCCAGGTATCCCTAAGACTATCCCAGGGGAGACTCCTGCTGTGGAATTATAGGCTGGATGGCCACAGGAGGGAAATATCTCACCATCTGTTGTCAAAATGCTCTGATGGACATGCATGCCAAGTTGTCAATTCCAGGGAAACCAGGAGAGGTGCTGAGATCTGCCTGGAACAATCCAGCCTTATCTGCTGCTACCAGTGGGCCAGGCAAAAAGTACCTTAATGTAACATTAACCTGTGGAATAATGTCAGGCAAGTAATGCACAAATCTGCTTGATATTTTCTTTCTTGCATTTTTGTTCTTTGTAAATCTTTGTGTATGTGTTTTCATGTGATTGAAGGTCCATGAATGCCATGGCACCTGTGTTGAGGTCAGAGAAGAACTTGGTGTGTTGGTGCTAGCTGTCCATCTTGTTTGAAGCAAGGTTTCTTGGTGTTCCTTCTCCATTTTCCATACTAATGGCCAGTGACCTGCCAGGAATTCTTCTGTATTCACCTTCTATCCCACCATAGGAATGAGAGGATTATCTTCCATCCCAACATAGGTGTTTGAAGATCATCACCCATCCCACCATAGATGTGTGAGGATCATCTGCCATCCCACCATAGATGTGTGAGGATCACCTCCATCCCACCATAGGTATGTGAGGATCACCTCAATCCCACCATAGATGTGTGAGGATCATCTCCATCCCACCATAGATGTGTGAGGATCATCTCCATCCACCATAGGTGTGTGAGGATCACCTCCCATCCCACCATAGGTGTGTGAGGATCACCTCCCATCCCACCATAGGTGTGTGAGGATCCGCCCATCCCACCATAGGTATGCAAAACCAACATGTGATTTGTCGAGATTTATATGGGGATCCAAAATCAAGTCATGGAGAAAGAGCTATAACCCATGAGCCATCTTCCCAGCCTCATTGATTCCCATGGAAATTGTTAAGAATTATTAGATGAGACAAGCTATGTTACTTTCTTCATTCACAGAGTCTTTGACATCACTGTCCTTCATGTGTGTCAGGCATCCCTTCCTCTGATTGCATGAAGCAAAATGTTGTCATTCTGTAAATAGAAATTATTTAATCTATTTGAAGAACAGTTTTTAAAGGCTATAATGAGTATTTGTCATTGTTTTTGACGATTTAACTAGGAAACATCTGATGACAATTGTACATCTCTGTGACCACAGGGGGACCTTTGTCTAAGGGTCTGATCCTTTCCACTGACTGTTAGCATGTGTGTTGGTACCATCCAGAAAACACTTTTTATGAGTTAACTTCTCTTTGCTGGGACAAATATCTGACCAGAAGCAGCTTACAGAAGGAAAGGGTTAATTTGGCTTATGGTTTTGAGCAGAAGTCTGTTGCATCAGTCAGGAGCATGGGGATGGGGGAGAGGAAGCATGGTAGGAGCACACAGACTTCACATCAGCAGGACAGAAGTAGGAAGTACAGGTCCCAGTGGAGCTAGACTATAGAACTTCAAGGCCTGCCTCCAGTGACCCACTTCCTCCATCAGGGCTCCACCTCATAAAGGTTCCATAATCTTACGAAATAGCACCACCACCTAGGAATCAAGCCTTGAAACCCATGAGTCTATGGGAGACATTCCACATCCAAACTTCCACATACTCTCTCCCCCTGTTGCAGTCAGCTTTCTCATTGCTGGAAGAACCCAGCCAAAGCAAGCTGATGGGAGGAAAAGGTTTATTTTGGCTTACAGATTCCAGGGGAAGCTCCATCATGACAGGGAAAATGATGGCATGAGCAGAAGCTAGACATCATCACCTAGACAACAGCAGCAGGAGAGTTTGCCAAGCATTGGCAAGAAGTTGGCTACAACACCCATAAGCCCAACCCCAATCACACACCTCCAAACAAGGTTCCTATTCCAAAATTGCCATCAGCTGGGGATTGAGCATTCAGAGCACATTTAGTTTATGGGGGACATCTGAATCAAAGCACAACACCTCCTACCTTGCCTACATATCACTCTTAGTTTTAGCTTCTTTCTGACACTTTCCAGCTTGGACTGAAAGTGAAGTTCATTCTATCATGTTGCAGAGAGCTGCTCAGTGTGACCTGTGGGCAGAGAGTGAATTCTGTCTGATATCCAGGTAGACATTCCTATGTCTAGATCACAGTTTGCAGAGGAACAGCCTGAGTATGCGCTACCTACAGTCTGTTGGTTATTGATGGCATCCTTGTCCTCACCACTGTTCTCAAGAGCAAACTGAATAGGAACAAGGTTAAGTCATCAGCCTGGCTTCACACTGGAGAACAGGGAGATCATGGCCCCCCAAATCATTCCCCCAACTATGCACTCATGCTCCACTGAGGACCCCGTGCTCTGAGTGCCACTCAGCAGGATACTGTGAGGGACTTTCTAAGTGCTGCTGGTCTCCATAGTTTTCAAGCAGGCTGATTTTTCAAGGTATGTTTGACGTATCAGAGAACTTATTGCTGTGGTTAAAAGTATGTCTATACCTTATCTCTGCGCGGGTGCACACCGGGTTGGGGAATTAAGTTGTTTTTAGCGAGAAATCTTGATCAGTTGAGTTCCGAAGTGGTTGCTGAATTTTTTTTCTATTTTCTATTATAGATAATCACATCTCTACAAATTAGGAAATAGTGTTATCTCCTTGCCAATCTCTATGACTCCTACTTCCTTTTCCTGTATTACTGCTCAGATCTGAAAAGTATAAAACTAAGAAGGTAGACAACCTTCATTTCTTGCTGATTTAAGAGCAGTGTGTGTGATCTGTTATTAAGAAAGATGTTGAAGAAAGCTCTGCTGGAGATATCAGAATAAGGAACTCTTTGATCTGACTTTTTTTTCTTGACTAGATATTGAATTTTATTTTTCTTGCTTCAAAAGAGGTTATGTCTTATTTTTCCTCTTGTGATGGGTTATTATGGACAATGTCAAATCTCCTCACTTTTCAAAGGTGAATGGCATGTGAGAATGAGGTAT
>PVHP010023244.1:0-27534 GCA_004024765.1 Zapus hudsonius
GGAGAGGAGAGGAGAGGAGAGGGGGAGAAGAGAAGGAAATTCCTACGATGTCACTATGCACCACAAACTGCAGTGACTAAAAAGGGCGATTCTCCCTTCAGCTGCCACTACAACCCAAACTCTACAGTTTATAAGACAGAAAGATGAACTAATTGTTTATGTCATTATATAATAAAGACATAAATTCAGTATAAGGTTGACACTGTTCCTCCCACCCTTTGAGGAGATGAGGAAGAAACTTAGAACAAGGTAAGATGCACACCAGAGTAACAACTCCTTCAACACCGCTATCTTGTACATTCGCCCTAGTAGTTCCCAGAAGATACGAGGCAAGGATAGAAAGAACCCTGGCTTGGAGAAGTGAAGAACTCATGAAACTCTATGCCAATTCCATGCATGAATAAGAACCTGAATGACCAGCAGCAGAGGAAGGAGGAAAGCTCTGGTACATCCATGATCCAGAATAATGTGCAGTAACAGAAACGAATAGGTGCAAATGTATTGATATATAACAATCTTCCAGACACCTTATTTTGTTAAAAGCAGAAAATTGAATAATACACAAATAACACTACATGTGGTTTTGAGGATAATTTCCAAGGGTAAATAAAAATGTATAGAAAAACAGTGGAAATAAAAACTACCTCTGAGCAGGAGCTATAAAAGAGAGGAGGGCCTTTCTTGCACACGCAAAGCCTGAAGGTTTTCTGTGTGAACGTTTCTATACACAAAAATTTTAGGTGTACACATGCATATCAATCACACTAATATTTCAACCACCATTTCTCTTAACTAGGCTTGCACAGTAGCCTTTGCTTTTTATATGTGAATTTCATACATATATTAGATCTGGGGAGATGGCTCAGCAGGTGAGACACACCCGTATCCCAGGCCTATGGGGCGAAGAGATTGGAGAACCACTGGTCAGCCAGTCTGACTGAAATCAACAGCTTCTGGTTTCAGTGAGACTCCATCTCAAGGAAACACATGGATGGGCCACGGAGGAGGACATATGTCATTCTCCTTTGGCCTCTGCATATGTGTGTGCGCACACCTGTACACATACCATATTATACCACACAAAAACAAAATTTTATTTATATATTTTTAAGCAAGATGGTATATGCCTATAATCCCAGAAATCAAGAAGTTGAGGCAAGAAGAGCATAGGTTTTGAACTTTAGTTACATTGGGAGCCCAAACATATACAGACATACAGACATACATATATATGTACATATATATATAGAGAGGTATAAATAATCTATATACAGATATAGGAATAAATAAGCTGGTTTGTTAATAAGCTGGTTAAGTTCAAACAACAATCAAATGAAATATTTTTAGCTAAACTTCATTTATTTTTAAATTTATTTGTTTGCTTTGAGACAGATCTCACTATGCAGTCCTGAGTCACCTGGACTCACTTTGTTGACCAGGCTGCCCTCAAATTTACTGTGACGCTTCAACTCGGCCTCCTGAATGCTGGGATAATAGGCATAAGTCACCCCGCCCCTTCAAGTCCCTGTTCCCATGCTGAGAAACCTCTCCTTATTTCTGGATGAGGTGGAGTTCATGGCATCATGTGGCCTTCTGCCCCTGCTCACAACCCACTGATGGGAAACACCATGCCTGGCTCCAGGACAGGGAGCCAGTATTCTGCTGCTGACAAATCCAGGCAAAGCATGGGAATGGAATGCCAATAAAACCAGAGAGGCTGGTAGGCTGAAGAATTTGATTTCAGGAGGGAAAAGGGAACCCAGTCCACCCGCTGCAGATTCCCCAAGGACCTGAGACTCACCTGTTCCACACCCTGTGTGGATGACAGGCCTTTCCTGCATCAAGACTTAGGGCCTGAACCCCCAAACATCCCCACAGGGAGAGGGGAGTTGGCAGGAGAAAGACAGAAGGCAGGCAGAAGGCTGGAGTCTACTCTGAGGATGGCCAGGACAGCAAGCTGTGACTTGCTTCTAAGAATGCCCAAGAAGGAATACCCATTCCAGTGACTGCAAATCAGGATTCCAAAGCCTTCTTCCCAATTGGAGAGATGGCTCATTGGTTAAAGCACTGTTTGTAAAGTCTGACAGCCCAGTTCTGATTCCCCAGTATCCACGTAAAGCCAAATGCACAAAATGGCACATGTCTCTGGAGTTCGTTTGCAGTGGCAAAAGGTCCTTATAAGCCCCATGCTTCCATCCTTTCTTCTTCCTTTTTTCTCTCTGCTTCTCTCTCTCAAATATGTAACAAAAGTATTTTAAAAATTAAAACTCCCTTCTTCCACGGCCCCTATTTCAATGCCAGTCACATGCAAGGAGAACAATGCAGTTCCAATATGGAGCGCTGTGGTAGACTCCCCTGGTTCGCCTAGTTAACATCCCTGTCCTGACTCTTCCCTCCTTGATGTTTAGGGGAAGGATAATACGTCCACTTTAAAAACCACATTTCCAAAGACAGGGCGATGGCTCAGTAGGTGAAGTGCCTGCCCAGCAAGTGTGAGGACCCGAGCTCCAATCCCCAGCACCCACGAAAACACCAGGCAAGTGTGGCAGCCTTCAGGAGGTGCAGACAGGTGAACCTTGGAGCCAGGTGTGGCAAGCTCTGAGTTCAACTCTGTCTCAATAAATAAGATAGAGAGTGATTGAGGAAGACACCAGGCATCAACCTCTGCTCGTCACATACATGTGCACAGTAAATTCAAGGGGCATACCCACTTTGACGAGACCCAAAATTCACTGCAGGGCCCTTATAGGCTGGTGTGTGATGTTACAGATCCCCTAGTGAGGGGGAGGGGTCATTCTGTTCCCCTTCCCTGCCCAATATTGGGGTGAGTGCTTAGCAGTGTGGGGTGCTCCTGCCAGTCTGGATAAACCTGACCAGAAGGTCCATTGACAACACCTGAACCTGAGGGGAGAGGCCACAAACAGGTCTCGCTAGATCTTTGGAATGTTTGAAACCAGTCTGTACCCCCCCTCCCACCAAGACTATGAGCAAAGGGCAGGTAGAAGCAGGTCAGAGAGGCAATGGTCACTGTGCCAAGGGCTGTGCAGTGGGTGGGGACAGAGGTGAGTCTGTCAGCCATGGGAGGCCAGGGAGGCCCTTCTCAGGCTCCTGCCTCGGTGCTAAGCTCTCCTGGGCACACTAGAGACAGGAAAGCGTGGCTGTTCGTGAGTGGGTAGCTAGCTGGCTAAAGTTTGGACAAACAAATCACCTCTCACTCATGTAAAGCAATAAGCAAATCACACAAGACAATAATTCAGTGAGAACGTATGTTGTCACAACCTTAGTGCTAAGGTACCTGCCAGGAGAAGGGGAAGACTGGAGGCTGGGGAGGGGGTGACCAGGTGGCCACTAGAAGGCCAGGCAAGACTTACATGTCCTGAGGAATGCTGACACATCAGAGAAAGGGGGATGTTTCCGGCAGGGGAAAGGGCACAGGAAACAGGTATGTGAGTGAAGTCAAGCAGGTGTCCTTGTTTGCCAGAGGGACTTCACAGAGAGCATCAGTGACACCCTAGTGAAATACAAGTCCTGCCAACACGCAAGGGCAGGAGCGTGGGCTCTCTCTTGCTCACCCGCCTCCTTCTCTCTCCCTCCCTCCCACAACCACCCTCTCTGGTCAAAGACATCAAGTGCACCTCTCACTGGATCCTCCACATATTATGATTATTCCCTCCCACCAGTATTTGTTTATAGAGCAAACACTGTTTTCTAGAACACAAATCCTCCAGCTGAGAGCAGGGGAGGAGAGGGAGGCATGTTTGTGAAACAGACAGACAATGGAAAACACCACACAGAAATTAGGTAAGAGGAAAGTAGGAGCTAATTCTGGCCACCTCCCAACTGCTGGGAGCAGCTTCCCTTGCTGCAGAATGGTGACATGGGAGGTGCACCCCTCCCCCCTCCGTGTAGGCTCTCAACCACTGACCTGTGGGGTATGGTGAACTACAAGGTGACAAGGTGTCTGTCGCTCTAGTATAGTGTTGTCACTGCTGCCTGCGGTCCACAAGAGTCTAACAAAGCCATGCCTCCCCCATGGCTTTGCCTAAAACGATGGTAATAGAGAAGCAGAGCGAGAAAGAAGCATCAAAAAGAAAACATCACCAAGCACAGTGGTGCTGGGCTGTGATCCCACCTACTAGGAAAGCTGAGGCAGGAGGATGGCTGGAGTCCAGAGGCTCAGGATCAGCATAGACAACATAACAAAACACTGTCTCTTAAAAAGTACATTGGCAGGCTGGAGAGGTGGCTCTGCAGTTAAGATACCTGCTGGCAAAGCTTTACGACCTGGGTTCAATTCTCCTGGACCCACGTAAAGCCAGATACACAAAGTGTCACATGCATCTGGAGTTCATCTGCAGTGGTAGAGGCCCTGGTGTGCCCATTCTCCCTCCCTATCTTTCCATCTATCCAAAATAAATAAGATCCTGTCTCAAAAAAACAAAACAAAATAAGCAAAAACAAGAGGACATAAGGCAGAGAGGATGAGGAAGGAGGGGAAGAGAAAAAGGGAACCCCACTAGCAAACTCATTGATCAGGTTTATATTGATTATAGCGACTTGATAGTCTCATATGGATTAATGGTTTGAGATGCCATTATTAAATAATCATGCACTTATAAAAACAGGGAGACTTCCTGCAGCAGCCTAATTCTTGTAGACATCTGTCCACTGAGGGAACAGCAGCTGATGGGTCCCTACTTCCTCATGGGGACTGTACGTGAGCCACCCAGGAAGATTCCTCCAAGCTACACACCCGGCCCCAGGCTCTGGGGATTCTGACTCAGCACAGCAAGCATGATGCTCCAGGGCGGACTTGGAAAGAAAGGGCTCCTGCCACAGGCTTCTAACACCATTAAAACCTGCTTCAAAAAACACAGAGGACAGTCTGTGGGAGACACAACAGTAGCCTTACAAGTCCCATCTAATTTAGAAGAGGAAATTTGAGGCAGGAGAGATGATTGTTAAGTGTGGACCTGAGGGGAGCATGAACCCACCAGTGTCTGAGCCTCCAGGACCCACGAAACATGCTAGGGATGAGCACACATCACTGTGACACCCACCAGCAGGTGACTGCTCCTCCAGCTGCTGCAGGTGAGCACACAGGACACACCAACACCACACGTTAAAAAATTAATTAATTAAAGCCAGGCGTGGTGGCGTGCGCCTTTAATCCCAGCACTCGGGAGGCAGAGGTAGGAGGATTGCCGTGAGTTCAAGGCCACCCTGAGACTACAGAGTGAATTCCAGGTCAGCCTGGACTAGAGCGAGACCCTACCTCGAAAAACCAAAAAAAATTTTTTTAATTAATTAATTAAATGAAATAAAACAAGGAAATTCTTTTCAAATAACAAGAACACCATATTGAGAGGAAAAGACAGACTGAAGATATAATTTGTTGGTGGTGATGGTGGTGGTATATTTGAGATATTATATATACAATCCCAGCACCTGGGAAATTAAGGTAGGAAGACTGTTGAGTTCAAGGCCAGCCTAGATGGCATATAAAGAGGAGGGGATAATTTTTTGACTAGTTGTTTAGGTGGGTACAGAAAAAAAACACTTGCTTAAGATGAGTTGATAGGGGCTACCTGAGCAACAATATGAAGTCAGGTTTTAGTTTTAAAAATATAACACATCTTGCTAGAATAGAAACGGAAAGTACAATGGGAAATGAAGAAATATTATATGGAGAAGAATATTGTTCCTTCTGTCCACATGTATGTGTCTGCGCTTCTAGAACACTTTGTAAGAAATAATGGTGTTTAACAGGAGGAGGCTGGACACCTGGCACAGAGTGGAGCAATAACTTCCGGCTAAATCTATATCTCATGCTTGATTCTAAAAAGCCAGGTGCACACATCATGACCTTCTCATCCAAAGTCATTCGTCTTAATCCTTGGGTGTGACATCACTCTACCTGCTCAGGAGTTCCTGCCTCCTCCTCTCACTGCCCACCTCTATGAGAGTGAGAAATAGGAGAGAAGTGACAGAACATAACCAGAAGAGCTCTATGTACCAATCACCCCACCAAAATGTCCCTAGGACCAAGGCCTCTTTATAATAGAGAAAGCACATGCTAGTTAGTGGAATTATTAAAAGCCAAGTAACACAGAAACAGGATAAAAATGTTTAATACAGGGCTGGAGAGATGGCTTGGTGGTTAAGGGTGCTGGATTGCAAAGCCTGAAGGCCCAGGTTTGATTTTCCAGTACCCACGGGAAGCCAGACATACAAAGTGGTACATGTATCTGGAGGTCATCTGCAGAGGCCCTGGTATGCCTATTTCCTTCCTCCTTCCCTCACTCCCTCTCTCCCTTTCCCTCTCTCCCTGTTTGCAAATAAATAGATTAGATGACTAGATTAGATTAGATTGACAGTTAGGTGGATAATTATTTTAAAATATGACTCATACAGGCCTGGAGAGATGGCTCAGTGGTAAGTGAACTTCCTACACAAGCATGGGGTCTGCGTCCGTTCTATAAAAACCATCAAGATGCTCACTGACAATGTAATATGTGGAGAACACGTCCACTACAAATATTAACGGTGACAGTGAAGACACACGTATTTCCATTTGTTGACAAGGCTGTTCTAATATGTTGACAAACATCTGACATTAGAACAAATATACTTTTGGATGCTTTAAGAGGAGGATTCTAGAAATGGGAAAAAATACCCGAAAGAATGTTCCTGACATCCAGCAAGTACTGCTGACCTTGGCCCAGCAGCACGCAGCCATGTCCTCCAGCATCTGGGGCAGAAAACAGCTAGAGGTGAGCCTCCACCGTCCTCCCTGGCATTCTCTATCTTCAAGCACCCCCTAACACACAGGGTACCTGGAGCAGAAGGAGGAGGAAGGCACCTGGACCCACCAGCCTCTGGGAAGGAGGAAAGAAGGCCTGAGCAGGGACACGGGCTGGACAAAACCAAGGTGTTAGTCTGAGAGAGGAGAGAACAGTGTGGAGGAGGACAAGTTATACAGACAGCCACGGTGGCACTCCATGAGAGTCCACTTCCTGGGTCACCATGCCAATATGAACCGGGCAGGTAAGCCGGGCAGGTAGCACAGGCCTGGAGTCTTGGTCTGTCATCTCAATCCCTGTTTGGAAGGTACTGAGAGCCCTGTTTCCAAAAATAAAATAAAAAATATCCTGCCTTCCTTCCTTCCTTCTTTTCTTCCTTCCTTCCTTCCATTTATTTTTTGAAGCAGGGTCTCATGTAAGCTCCCCAAAGCCAGAGGTTATTAAGTCAAAATCCCAGGGCTGAGGTGGCTACCTCCCTAGAGGGAGCTGAGAGTCATTTGTGTGTGTGTGTGTGTGTGTATTACAAAACATGACTGAATGCATATAGATTGCTGGGGAAGTCTGTAATGTCAGGAAGTGCAATGACTTTCTCTCTCTGCCTCCCCCACCCCCCAATCGCTGAGGCAGGATCTCACTGTAACCTAGGCTGACCTGGGACTCACTGTCACTCTGCAGCCCACACTGACTTCAAACTCAAGGCAATCGTCCCTCAGTGTGCTGGGGTTTTAGGTGTGAGCCATCACGCTGGGTTGTCTCCTCTTTTCTCAGACTGGACAATTAATACCGTCAGAACGAGGTGCCAAGGGGTCACTCAGCCTCTTCTCTGCTCAGGACTGTCCCCCCCATTTTTTCCACCTGGACTAAATAAAGAACCCCTGTGGAAGAGATCTGCTTCATGCAGTGTTCCTGAGGTCCTACCTGCAGCAGAGGGAGTGTGCCAACCAACCAACACCGCAGCTCAGGGCCCGGAAGGTTCTTTCATCAGAGCCCAGTTTCTAAAGCTGCTGTGTCTCTCTGCAGCTTTGATCTCAGACTCACCTGGAGCTCTGTCAGGTGAACATGGAGAAGGCGGCTAGAAGAAGAAGCTGCTCACGTTCTGCGTGTCCTGGTGATGGCTGAGCAGTGTCCCTGGAGGTCAGGACACAACTTACTTCATCCCTCCCTCTGTCACTGCTGAGGCTCCTTTCTAGAAACTTCCCTTCTCTCTCTGTCATATTCCTGGAGAAGAGCACAGCACATGCCTGCAGCTTGGCCTCCACAGCGTTTGCGGAATGAGTCTGGTTTCTCGTGGAGAAACACTGACACTTCCAGCATCAGCCCCGCTTTCTGTCCCTGCACTGACGGCACTGGCCATCTCCTCAGGTTTTCATTGGTCCTGGTGACCTCTGGCACTGTGGTATCCACACTATTTCATTTGACTTCTTTATTTTATTTTAGAGATTCATGACTTTAATCAGGTTACAAGTAATGAATAATAACAGAGATTGAGTCAGGCTGATTTGTGTATTAAGCATATAGGTCAACACCTATACATAGAGCAAGGTGCCAGAGACCTCAGAGTATTCTGGGGCACTATGGAGAATAGGATATCCATTTGACTTCTTAGCCAAGAAATCACTGCTCCTCTGGGGAAAAGCAAGTGCAAGCAGCCATCTAGTTCTGCCTGGTTGGTCCACTGAAAATTCATTGTAAAATCCACTTTGGGGACAAAACTTTTAGGGAGAATGCTAATGTATGAATCTTGTCCCTCTTAAGGGAATATGTTAAAACAGATAGCCATTCTCTTACACTTGAAGTTGGTAGATCAGCTGATAACATAGTCCAGAACCTTTGCTAAAACAAGAGAGGTATTTAGGAGGTGTTAGGAGGTACAAACAGAAGAATCAGGAGTTCTAGGCCAGCCCAGCTACAAAGAGTTTCAAGCTAGGCAGGTGGGATTAAATGATTTAAATATAATTAAAATATATTTAATTATATTAAATTTAAATAACACACCCTTCCAAGCCCTTTGGGCTTGAGGAGATATGTGACAGGCTAGGTGAGGGACAGATTATAGGGGGTGACAGGGCATGGGACGCTTGGAAGGGGAATCCTACAAAACTTAAGGCAACATAAATCAAAGCCATAAAAACTTCCTCTTAGACAGCAATCTACAAGATATAATAACCAATAAACAAAGACAGTCTAGACATAAATGCCCTGTGGAAGATGGAACAAACTTAATCCTAAAACCATGGACCCTGGTTGGCAAATGCCAGCTACCACAGCGAGCTGTTGGTCAGAGAGAACCATGAGGTCCCCAAAACAATGCAGGCCATTGCCAAAGCACTTGGTTACCTGCCTGACCTAAAAAGGTAAAACCCTATTGCCTAAGCCACCACAGGCTGTAGCAACATAACATCAAGAGAGCACAATGGAACTTAGAGGGAGGCCAGTTCCATCCTGGCTTGACCTCACGGCAAAGTGCCATGGGAACTGCGGGGAGACAAAGGTTACCAACAACATAAGTAGAGGATGCGGGAAGCTGTGAACCAGCCAGCCAGAAATGCACACCCATGCAATAGTGGCACACAGCCTGTGTGGGTAACCAACTGCTCTATGATTGGACATGAGACCCACTCAGGGGGAGTGAATTCACATCCATGGCCAGGACACCTAGAGACTTAGAGTAAAGCTCCCACAGCTCTCTGAATAACAAGAGTGAGCATACACACCAAAAAGTGTCTTTCAAATAACTATGCATATTCCCTTTAATACAAGCTGCTCTCACTCTTGATTAGAGAATCTATTTTGTAGATGGCAGAAAATACTGAGGAGATCCAAAATCCACCAACAAAACAAGAAATGGCAGCCAATACCACATCACTCTAGGCCCAGAGGACACTGTAGAGGAAGAAGAAACATGGATACTGCTCTCACTGCTAACTCAACAACCAGCACCAGGTAGATAGTGACAGACAACATAGCCAATCAAAGCCCATCCATGTAGAAACCCAGAAACCCCAGAAAGCTCAACACTAAATCTGACTGCTGACAGGCCACTGTGGTAAGGGAACATTTCAGAAGAGGGGCAGAAAGAGTATAAGAGCCACACTGTGAGTAGGAATATCCTGAGGTACAGTTCTCCACATTGAAGGAGGCCTTCATGACCTCACAGTGAATACCAACATCCCCATAAAAGAGGGGCCTCAGGGAAAGGGAAGTGGGGTGCAAGGGTGAGGAGATCCAGAGCTTAACCTTTTATAAAATAAAAATAAAATTTTAAAAAATGTTTCAAACTAGTCAGGTGGGATTAAATGATTACTTAACTATAATTTACACATATTTAATTATGTTAAATGAAAATAAATAAATAAACCCTCCCAAGCCCTTTGGGATTGAGAGTCCAATTCCATGTGAAAAGAAACCATCTTTCTGGTAAGACCCGATTTCTGAAGACCACATATGCCTGGGCTGCAGGTCACTGAGAAATCAACCTGAAACTGAGCTGGAAACCTCCTCCCTGATACCCAGATGACAGAAAGCTGGAAAAAGCTACAGCTGCATGCAGCCCTGTGGGAGAGAGAAGTCATCAACAGTGGTGAACAGCAGTGGACCTTGCAAGCCTTAAGACAGGCCAGTCAGGCCAAATGGGGCAATAGTGGCACGTCTATTATGTTGGGAGCCAAATGCTCTCTAATTGGACTGTAGAGGCCCATTTCATGGGAAGGAATACATGACTGGTACCAGAGGTCATGAACCCTAGGGGAGTAATGCCTGCTGTTGTCTGGCTAAATACATATATTATACCCATCAAACTGCCTTATAAGCACTTTTTAATGAGCATACCCATATAATAATGCTACTCTCACTCTTGACTAGAGAAGCTTCTCTTTTTCAGATGATGGTGACCACTGGGATAACTCAAAAGACACCATAGTGCTGAGAAGACATGACAGTGGAGTGTTTAGCACTGGGAATCTCTATCAAATCACACGTTCTGAGGCTCAGGGTCTATTGCAGAAGAGATGACAGAAAGATACGAGAGCCAGCCGAGTGTGGTGGTGCACACCTTTAATCCCAGCATTCTCGAGAGGCAGAGATAAGAAGATCAATGTGAGTTCCAGGCCAGCCTGAAACTACATAGTGAATTACAGGTCAGCCTGGGCTAAAGTGAGACCCTACCTTGAAAAAAAAAAAAAACACAAAAGATACAAGAGCCAAAGGAAGGGTAAGGTGGCTTACAATGCAAACTTCCAGACATAAAATGGCCTTGATATTCACGACCTCACAGTGCCTGACAATACCTACACATAATGGGAGGAAAAGATGATGACACCAATATAAAATAGAGACTAATTGAGAGGGGGAAGAGACATGAGGAAGGGTGGGGGGAATCCTAATGGTTTATTATCTATAATTATGGAAGCTATCAATAAAAAGTTTTAAAAAACTATCTTCCAAATGTTCAGTATTACTAAATATCATTTATAAAATCCAAAACAGTTTGCAAAACTGTGATTATCCCTATTAATAATCAATTTAAAAATATTATTGTAGGACTAGAGGAATGGCTCAGCAGTTCAAGGCACTTCTTGTGCAAGCATGAGGGCCTGAGGAAGCCTGAGAGAATCTCTGGAGTTCAATCCCCATGCTCATCTAAATAGCTGGGCATGGCCATATATACGCTTCTGTGCAGAGATTCAACAGTCGCTGAAGCTCATGGGAAAGCATGGCAAGCTCTGGGGTCAGTAAGAGATGCCAGCTCAGCACAGTGGAGCAGGATACCAGGCTTCCTATTTGAGCCAGCACAGGTGAGCACACCCTAACACAAGTACATGCACAGGGTGCCCCATGGGCACATACACGTGCATGCAGCATACACACACTTTTCATGTTACATACACACAAGAAAAAAATGTTGTATATAATATATCTATTCTCTTTTTTTATTGTTTGGTTGGTTAGTGTTTTGAGACAAGGTCTCATGTATCCAGGCTGGCTTTGAACTCGCTATGTAGCTTAGGATGAGCTAGAACTCTGGATCCTCCTACCTCACCTCCCAAGTGCTGAGATTACAGACATGTACAACCACACCACACCGGGTTTCATATACGCATTCTTACTGAAGCTCAAAATTCTGCTACGTATAAAATACCTAAAAGAATGTGAGGTTTATTCAATCCATTCCCCATAGAGAAGCCTGGAGCACTGCCCTTCCTTTCCCTCTACAGGCAACATTAGGATTGATGGGATGTTGACAAGAAATTATCTTCTTTATACAACAATGCTCTCTACAAATACACCAAGCTAATAGCAGGCCTGTTCCCCAGGCCTCCTACGAGGCTTGTTGGTTTACTATAATCAAGACAAATTATCTCTCATTTGGCCTGTATTTTAGGGGTGAACTGCTAATATACACAGGTGTTTTATGTTCCAATAGTATTATTAAATGGAATGTTCCCAAACCTATTCTCCTTTAAAGATGAAGATTAGATCCAGAATAGCAAGCCTTCCCCTACCCATTTGTTTTCTCTGGTCTCCCATGCAAGAGAAAGAAATAAAAAAGTGATAAAAATAAAAGTGTCACCAATGCAGCACCCCGCATAACATCTTATAACTAACAGGTGTGTGTTTTAATTATTAATACGGTGATGTCACATTAGGATTAAGCATCTCTCATACACATGTCTACAAACAACATAAGCTAACAGAATTCTTCTACTGTCATGAAAGAAAAAAGTCTGACTGTTCGTAGTATTATGAATACGCCAGTAGTATACTAAATATAAGAAATTCAACCTGGAGATATAGCTCTGTGGCAGAGCACTGGCTTAGCATGCATAAGGTCCTGAGTTCAATCCCCAGCACTACCCCATAAAAAAGGAAAAAAATTCATTTTGTGAGCTCTATAGCTTATTGAAAAATATCCTTATCTACGTATTTTATCTAGAAAGACTAATCCATTACTTTTTGAGTTTTCAGTCATATAAACACAAACATGTGCATTCATGAAATCATTCATTATGGCCACTGCTTATTAATTTCCTAGACACCATCCTTACTACGGACACATTTGGCACCATAAGGCATGGTGAGCTAGAACGTGGAGTTAAGACTGATAGCTCCACCCTCAGTTTTGTAAGCTACCTCCTGCCCAAAGAGGCAAATTCCCTGTTTCAGGCCAAGGGAGATAGTTCAGTGGATAACAGTGCTTGCTGTAAAGCAGAGAACCTGCATTTGAACACCAGCTCTCACATAAATACCTGGGCATTGCCACACACACCTGTAGTAAATAAAGTGATAGAGAAGAGCCTATGCTCAGTTCTGGACTCCACATGCATGTGCACAAGGCACACACATCTACACACGCACACACACACACACACACACACACACACATATACATGCACACACCACATACTACACATGTGCTCTAATTTATCCTGAGTACCCCTAAGGAGAATTGTTCAAGGTGGTAGCTATCAACACTGATTTTGAACCATAGCCAATGACAAGAAGCTAAGCCAGTTGAGTCCATCCTGGTCAACAGAACCTGTTAGAACAGAAACAGGGTCAGTCCAAAAGCCTGTTGCCCCTGGTGTAAAAGTGGGTATTTGGTACTTACAGGGTGAATGAATGCTGAAAAAACAACTCAATGTTTCTATCCAAGCATTGTCAAGACTGAGGAGAAAACATCAGACAGGACACAGAGCTCAATTTCCAGGCACTCTGTCTGTGTTGGAGATGAACAGGTGGAAATCTAAAAATGAAGGGCGAGGGAGACAGCTCACTACTTAAAGGCATTTGCATACTTGCATGCAAAACCTACAGGTCTTGGTTCGAGTCCCCAGTATCCAAGCTAAGGCTAAGCCAGATGCACCAAGTGGTGCAGAAGTCTGGAGTCTGTTTACAATGACCTCTCTCTCTCTCTCTCTCTCTCTCTCTCTCTCTCTCTCTCTCTCTCTCTCTCTCTCTCTCTGTCACATCAATAAATATTACAAAAATAATCCAAACAACACATCACAGCTGTGTTCCCCAGAAGCAACTTGAAAAGGAAGTGTTCGAACTCACATAACTATAAGAACATCCATTGCCTGTCCACAGAGAAATATTCTCTTTCAAATATGACTGAATAAAGCCAGCCTGTGTGGGGCTGACGGCAGTTCCAGCTTGCCTCCCATCAGTACCTACCCAAAGTCAGGGCTATGCTTTGCAACTGCACTCCACATCCCTAATTATTTCAGAAAAGGACAAATCTCATTATGACCTGAAGACATAAAACTATCTATCTTCCAATTTTCATAACAACATTTTTATATTACTTGAGGATAAAAAAATTTAATGCACAGACTGTTACGGTGAAAAGTGTCACAAAAACAATTGGGGTGACAGGATTTCCTCATAACCATCCATAAAGCCTCAAGCCTTAATAAGCACAGGACATACGGAGAGATTGATTTTTATGAAACCAGGCTTCTTAAAGCAGTTCTGCATAAAACAAAATGAACACACTTTATGTGCTTTTCAGATTTTGTTAGTAGAACACAATTTCTTCCTCCCCAAATTAAGTTTCTCTTAAAAGATTTTAAACTGTAAAGCCTTGCAAACACATCTGTTGATTACTCTTTTCAAAGACATCTTTCAAGGAATAATTATATCCTTAGATGAGCGTCTAAACGTGTGTTTTCAATAGGCTGACAGGTAAACAACTCATTCTGCAGTTGTAACTGTTTCCATGTTTATAATCCATTTCTCCTCAGCCACAGCTCTTAAAACAACTTAATATCTGTCCATCTGTGTAAATATGCTTGAGATTTAAAAATGTGCAATGCTTATCTTCACTTGATTAATCATTTTACTCAACAAGAAAAGCATACTTATAAGGAGGCAGAAAAGTTAAGCTTGGACTGACTCTACATAAGAAGCAAAGGACATGGGGAAAGAAAACCTATTTTAAGTCATTGGAAAGCCTTAACCATTCAACTGACTGGAGAAAATGAACTTGGTTACATTATTCCTGGGGAAATTTGCATCTTTCCTCAGAAGCCAGGATGGATCTTTCACTGACTGTCCCCTTCCTGCCCTCTCTGCCACTATGGACCAAGCTGAATATTAATGAGGACACAAGAACCTCAGCCAAAGACGCTAGGACAGACAAGAAAAGAACTCGCTATTTTCCAGAAAACATCTTTTAAGAGCTTTGGGCTCCCAGAAGTTAGGCCAAAACAGAGCGAAGCTGCCCTGGATGAGGATAAATAAGTCTGAGCTTTGCCCACAGAGATGGGAAAGACCTTCTTTCTTTGTCCCATCTGTTTTCAAATAAAGTTAAATCTGGGTTAAAGTACGTTCTCGCTTACATCCAAATGACTTGATCTGTCTGGAGATACAAGAGGATTCGGTGTGGGTAATCAAGAATGTAATGGAAATTTATTTATTTCTTTATTATTTTTAGTGGTCATCTGGAAACTGTCAAATTGCTTCTTTTCTCTACCTACTCCTGGGAGCAATTATAGACACTCCTTGAAAATATCTTAAAAATAAAATGCATTATCTAAAAACTTGAGAATTTGGCAGAACATATATTTCAGAGTCCAGGGTGCTAACCATTACACGATGGAACCTTGGGAAGCATATGTCACTTAGCATAAAAATAAGTTCCCATATAACAACTTTTACTCATTAGCTCGTTAATACATGGATGATGAAAACCTTATATATGCAAATTTACATCCTTATACAAATCCTTCCATTCAAACTGTTTATTTTAGCTGCCTTTTAATGCTCTGTTTTGTTTGTTTTTAGAGGTAGAGTCTTGCTCCAGCCAGGATGACCTGAAATTCACTATGTGTTCTCAGGGTAGCTCACCAAGATCCTCCTGCCTCAGGAGTTCTGGGATTAAAGGCATGTGCCACCATGCCTAGCTTTAGCTATCTTTTAAAAGAAATTCAACCTTTTGTCTAAAAGGCTGCATTTCATCTTAAATACTTAGACGAGTTCTCTGAGTCCTTTAGCCTCATGGTGATACACAAGATACAATGGCACAAAGAACCCAGCAACCCTACCTTTGAGGGTTTCCCATGACCACACCAGCAGGTACAGCATCACGCATTTTTTCTATCTGTTCCTCATCTGACTATCTTATGTCCACAAGAAGCATCTAGCAGTTTCCACTTCTCCTGTCACCCTTCTGATCCTCCAGTTTACCCTCGGCTTCAGTCATAGACATATGGGGCCAGGAAGTCCCTTCACTGCACAATGAGCTGTGCTCATTCATACACACAGATAACTAGCCTTCTCACTTTCAGTTGAGGGCACACAAACTTATTCTGCAATGCTTGAGTATTTTAGATATTTTCATGGCACCTGTCAACATGCCTACCACACATTTTGGGCCAGAGAGATGGATCAGTGGTTAAGGAGTTTGCCTGCAAAGCCTAATGACCCAGGTTCAATTCCCCAATACCTACATAAAGCCAGATGCACAAAGTGGCACATGTATCTGAAGTTTGTTTGCAGCAGCTACAGGCCCTGAAGTGCCCATTCTCTCTCTCTCTCTCTCTCTCTCTCTCTCTCTCTCTCTCTCTCTCTCTCTCTCTCTGTGTGTGTGTGTGTGTGTGTGTCTGTCTATATCTCTACTTGCAAATAAATAAAATATTTTTTAAAAATATATTTGCTGGTTGAAAAAATTGACAACATCTTCAATCTTGGACCTATTCAAACATATAAGCTAAGATGTGTTTGCTTGCTTTTTTTCCATGCTAGGAATCAAACCCTGTGCCTCACACATAACACATCAGAGAAGTGGTATACCACTGAGCTATACCCCAGGCAAATTAATGTGTGTGTGTTTTTTCAAAGAGCCTGTCATGTGATTAGCTGTGTCATGTGTCAGCTGACATGTGATTAAAATTTCCTTTTGAACCATATTGTACTACCAAACTCATCTAAAATTCACCTTAATAAGCTATAAGGTTAGAGACCACTCCAATGTTTACTGAGTACTCAGCCCTTGGCTGGACTCCTAGACAACCTAATTCCATAAGAATTTATATTTCAAGAATATATATATGTTCTCTTCAAAAGACTAAAGAAAGTCTTTTCCTTATAAAGACATTCTCTAACTTAATTTACTATCTTTTAGATGGAAAATAGCAAAAGAAACACTGAAATCTGTTTGAGGGAGCAAAAGACTTGGAGAATGCTGAGCTTGAACTCACTTACGAAATGAGCTGAGAAGCGGGAGACAAGGAAGGATGACCTGAGTGGAAAGAAGGGCTCACACACACAAACCCACCTCAAGGAAGGGCCACTCTACATAGTGGGCAGTCACTACTGAATGGTTCAGTAATCATGGCAACCGAACAATAAAAAAATAATAGGAAAGAATATAAGAACCACAGAATGGGAAGGATCCTGAGGCACTGCCAGAGAGAGAGAGAGAGAGAGAGAGAGAGAGAGAGGAACTGCCTGGTACATTCATGACCCCACAGTGATTACCAATAGCCCCACTGAGGAGGGTCCTCAGTGGACTGGGATTGTAGGAGAGAGGGCATAAGAGTCTAACCCAATGGGAATATGACCAATTTGTAGTATGTTCACATATTAAAGTTCTCATTAAATAAAATGAAATGAAAAGAAGCAACAGAGATCCAGATAACAATGAACCAAGAGGTTTAGGCAAAGCAGTTGAGACTTGGTATCAAGAAGCCAATGTAAATCAATTTTAAGAAGATAAAAGGGGCTTAATGGTCTTTCTAGAAATTATAGGCTGGAAACAGTGTCAAGAGGAGAGCAGAAATGTGATAGAAAGAGGGGGTAATTAGTGGGGAGACCCAAAGGGAGCTCAAGACAGCCATCCAGACACAGGAGATAAGGCCACGGACTGCCCAAAGGAAACTGACAAGGAAACGGGAGAGTTCAAAGGAAGACAGTATAATTAAAGGGCAATCACTCCAAAGTATTTTACTCTAAGATTCCTTTAAATATTGGATCTGCTCCCTAAATGTACTCATCAAGCACCCAGACAGGTATTTTCAAAAGGCTGAAGAACAGGGTACAGCCAGCTGGGAAGCAACCCAAGCCCAGCCCAGAGCTGACAGGAGGCAGACCTGCCACTCCAGGAGCCCCTGTGTGTGGAGACCCACCGTGGGGACACAGTGCCAGGCCCTCGACCAACACACGCCACCATCCCTCACAGCTCCGCAGATGGAGAAGACACAGAGATCCTCAAAGGTATTTAAGATTACAATAAATAAAACCTATTTCTCAAATTTCAATGAGCAAGGACTTGTGTCAAGTACAAGGACAAGTATCAAGTAGTCAGTTTTGAAAAATGCCTCTGGAGCTGGGCGTCGTGGCTCACACCTTTAATCCCAGCACTCAGGAGGCAGAGATGAGAATCAATGTGAGTTCAAGGCCAGCCTGGGCTAGAGCAAGACCCTACCTCAAAAAAAAAAAAAATCCTCTTTTGGGAAACTGTGTGACGTAGGCATGTAGTGGTAGAGCACTTGCCTAACATGAGAGAAAAAGGAGGAGGGAATGGATGGAGGGAGGGAAGATAAAATATCTATACACAGGGCAGGAGAGATGGCTCAGCGGTTAAGGCACTTGCCTCCAGTGCCTAAGGCCCTGGGTTCAATTCCCCAGGACCCACATAAACCAGACCCACAAGGTGGTCTCTCTCTCTCTCTCTCGTTCTCTCTCTCTCTCTCTCTCTCTCTCTCTCTGCTTGAAAATGAATAAATAAAATATTTTTTAAAAATACCTATACACAAAGAAAACAGTCTTTTTTAAAAAAATATTGTTTTACAGCTGGGGAGAGAGCTCGGTGAATAAAGCGCTTGCCGTGTCAGCATGTGTACCTGAGTTCTGAGCCTCAGGCCCCACGGCCAAACCAGATTCTATAGTCCTAGTATAGGTTCTCAAGAAGGAAGGTGGAGATGGGAGACTCTGCTTGGAAGCAAGGGCCAGCTAGCCTTGAGAACTAAGTGGTGAACCACAAGTTACCCTGCCTCAAACAGGACTGAAGGCAAGGAACAACACCACCCAAATTTATCCTCTGCACATGTGCCATAGCATGTACATGCCCACTCCCCACACACAGGCACACGCGCGCGCACACACACACACACACACACACACACACACACAGTCGAAAACAAAACACACATTGCCTTGAAGTTCAGTTTTAATAAGAAGGGGTGCTGACCATGACATAAGAAAATAAGTGATAAGGAACGAAAATGGAGAAGACACAAGAGATAATTTTTAAATAAAAAATTAACCTAAAAGTTGACATTAGATCAATACTATATTATATACATATGTGAAAATTATCAATAGAAAGTTGAAAAAAATAATTATCCTGAGGTCTGGTGATGTAGCTCAGTAGGTGGAATGCTTATCTGGCATGCACGAGGTCTTGGGTCCAATCCCCAGCTAAGCATAAACCTAAATTGGTGTTGTACACCTGTAATCCCAGTCTTTGGGAGGAAGAAGCATAAGGATCAGAATGTGTGATGGTTAAATTTTGTTGTCAACTTGACCTTTTTCATAATCTTGGGTGGGTCTCTGGGGATGTTCACAGGAAGGCAGCCCTCTCAGTAGGGGGCAGGATGTAAGGAAGCTCAGGGAAACTAGAAATGAACTTCCCTCCCTCGGGGGGCAGTGCAGGAAGGAGATACCAGAGACTCAGGAACCAACAAGTCTGGGATAGGGGTGCAAGACCCTGTCCTAAGGCTCTATAAAGGGGAAGAAAACTTTCTCTGTCCCCCTGCCTATTTGCTGTTCTGTGTGTGTGGTGTTGGTGATGGCTTCTTTCGTTCTCTGCTTGGACCTGTGAAAGGGGACCAGCCTCTTTCACTACTGTCACTATTAGCCTCTTTCACTTCCCCTAGATCTGTAGCTTCAATAAATCCTTTCCTCCCATAACTGTGCCTGGTTTGGAGATTCATCCCAGTGGCGTGAAGGCCAGAAGGTTAAGGTCATTTTTGGCTACAAAGCCAATTTGAAGAAAGCCTGAGCTTTATAAGAAAAACTGACATGTATATATAGATATAAAATAGAGATTCTAGTTTAAAATCCTTGTTCTAGATTATATAAAAATTTACTATATAAAGGCACAAACAGATAATTTTATATGTTCCAAGTCTTTTATGCTAATTAACTGTTTTATTTGTTCTCTGTTCTTCAATTCAAACACAGGAGTTGTGAAGCTTAGCAGACCTTTGGGCCCTCTAGGATTTCTAGTTATCTGTCAGTGAGGCAATACAAAATTGGTGTCAGTACTCATAAAAAAGCTAGGTGCATACATCTGTAAGCCCAATACCAGAGAAACCGAGGCAGGAGGATCACAAATTCAAGACCAGCCTGGAGAGACGGCTTGGCAGTTAAGTACACGTCCTGTACAAGCATCAGGACCTGAGGGGCCCTGAGTCTCCAGGTCCAATTTCTAGAACCCATGGAAACCAGCTGGACGTGACTCGCCACATAGCCTGTAATCCCAGTCTGACAAAGGAGCCTCATCCTGGAATCTTCTGAGCCCTCCACAAACAAGCTCCAGGATCAGTAAGACACTGGCTCACACAAGAGCAGGCCAAAAAGTGAAGGAGTGGAACACCCAACTTCTCCCTCCAGCAAGCACAAGGAAAGGCCACAATGCCACATATTCATGCATATACCAAACACATACAAGCAGGAAAAAGCAAAAAGTAGATAAAAGTAATGATTAAAGGGCACTGTGATAAATTGGCCCTGTTGAGATAGTTTACAGTTTTAAAAAATATTTTTATTTACTTATTTGCATGAGGAGAGAGCTAAGAGAGAGATAGAGAGGGAGAGGGAGAGAGAGGGGGAGAGAGGGAGAGAAGGAGAGAGGGAAGGAAGGAGGGAAGGAGGGAGAGAGGAGGCAGAGAGAGGGAGAGAGAGAATGGGTGTACCAGGGCCTCCAGCCATTGTGAATGAACTCCAGATGCATGCTCCATTTTGTGCATCCAGCTTTATGTGGGTCCTGGGATTTGAACCCAGGTTGTGTTGCTTTGCAGGCAAGAGCCTTAACTGCTGAGCCATCTCTCCAGCCCCTAGTTTACGATTTGATACAATATTGATTCCTGTAAGGTTCGCAGGTGCACCAGGATGTAACAGCAGGAGCTAGACCAAGCAGTGGGTGGCGCTGGGCTCTGGCCTTTCTGGGCTGGCAAGGTTCTACCAAGCTTCCTTCCTCTCCCCTTCCTCCTCTGTTCAAAAGTCGCCTTCTGTAGGAGGCCTACCTAGACTTTTATAATCCAGTCTCCCTCATTTTCATTGCCCTGCCTTATTTTTGCAAGCAGAGAGAGAGAGAAAGAGAGAATGGGTACTGGGGAATTGAACTCGGGTCGTTAGGCACTGGAGACAAGAGCCTTAACCACTGAGCCATCTCTCCAGCCTCTGCCCTGCTTTATTTTTATTCCACAGCTACTATTACTTTATAACCCACTATAATTAATTCACCTTTGTAACCCCTGTTAAAATACAAAGTTCCCCAGATGGGGATTGTAATAATTTTGCTCACTGAGGAACTGTAAGAATTTAGTGGTATTTAGCCCATACTGACAGACATATGCCTATAATCTCAGCTCTTGGGAGGCTGAAGCAGGAGGATTGCTCCAAGTTCCAGGTCAGTCAGGGCTTCACAGTAAAACATTGTCTAAAAAAAAAAAACTGTATTTGGCATAAGTGTTCAATATCCATTGGCTAAAATCTTTTTTTTAGAGTGTAAAACAATAGATCTTTATTGTATAATAAAATAACAACACATTGGTCGTAAGAATCAATTACTTCAAGTGAAACTTATTAACAAGTGTATCAGTGATTCCAGTGTAAATTTTCATAGCATGTAATGCCAAGCCTTACTTTATTTTTTTTTAATTTTTTATTGTCCTTGGCTAAAATCTTTTAATGTAAAATGGGAGTACCAACACAAGACTTGTTCATCCTGGGTGTCTAATTATTAATAATAATTTTTTAAATTAATGTATAAAATGTATAATCTGAACAAAAAAGATAAACTTAGAACCAGATTCCTTTACATTCTTTCAGGTGAAGGCAAAAAATAAAATTAAATTGAAGCAATTGCCAAAGCATCTTAATACAAGTTCCCAAGAACCTAAACATTATCCTCTTGTCATATAATTACAGGAATATAAAAGCTTTCAAATGCCTCTCTTTTACTCAATTATCTTCCTACACAGAAATTCTAGAACCATCTTAACATTCTTAACATACCACATAAATCCCTTGTTACAGGTTTTCAACAACAACAAAAAAGTACACATGGGGTTTGGGAGATGGCGCAGAAGTTAAAGGCACTGCAGGCTGGGGTTCCACTCTCTAGCCACACACGAAAAGCCAGACTAAAAAAAGTGGTTGCAGCCGGCGTGGTGGCGCACACCTTTAATCCTAGCACCCGGGAGGCAGAGGTAGGAGGATCACCATAAATTTGAGGCCACTCTGAGACTACATAGTGAATTCCAGGTCAGCATGGGCTAGAGCAAAACCCTACCTGGGGGGGGGGGGTGATATACACATACTTTAGGGCAGTGAGTGATACTACCTTAAAAAAGGGGGGGGCTGAAGAGATGGCTAAATGGTTAAGGTACTTGCCTGCAAAGGCTAAGGACTTGGGTTCAATTCCCCAGTACCCACGGAAAACCAGATGCACAAGGTGGCCGATGTCTCTGGAGTTTGTCTGCAGTGGCTAGAGGCCCTGGCATGCTGCCCATTCTCTCTATCTGCCTCTCTCTCTCTCTCTTTCTCTCTCTCTCTCTCTCTCTCTCTCTCTCTCTCTCTCATAAGTAGAATATTTTTAAGAAAGTAGTTACAAGTACTGAAGAGATGGCTCAGTGGCTAAAGGTGCTTACTTGCAAAGCCTGATGGCCCAAGTTTGATCCCCAGTGCCCACTTAAAGCAGATGCACAAAGTAGGATATGCATCTGGAGCTCATATGTAGTGGCAGTAGGTCATGTCTGCCCATTCCCTCATTCATTCATGATCTCTCTCTCTCTCTCGCTCTCTCTCTCTCTCTCTCTCTCTCTCTCTTTCTCTCTCTCTCCTTATAAATAATTTTCTCTTACATTCTGTCTGCCACCTCTTCTGCAATGGTCTCTGGCTTTAGAGGGTGTGATAAAGATGTCTCAGTTCTGAACACCCCACTGTCACTTCTCAGAATGTTGATAAGTTTTGAGTCACCTCGGTGGTCACCGCCATCTGAAAAGAGAAGCTTCTCTAACCAAAAGTAAAAGTGGCATTAATCTATGGGCAGAAACATAAATATTTGGAGGGCAGGAATACTGTCTTCCAGACACTAAGGGGCCTATGTAGTCATGACCTCACAGGTGCTACAATATAGGAGGGAAAAAAAGATGACATCAAAATAGAAGAGACTAGTTGGAAAGAAGAACGGATATGTGAAGGAGGGACTTGGGAAAGGGAAAAGAAAGGATGGTGGGAGGGGATTATGGTCATGATATATTGTGTGTCTTTATGGAAGCTTAAAATATAGGTTTTAGAAAATATAGCACAAGCATCTGGCATTTACTTCTAACAGTAAGAGACCCTGACACCCTACACACACACACACACACACACACACACACACACACACACACACACGCACTCACGCACACAAGAAAATTCTTTTAAAGAGTAAACATAGCCTTTTACTCTTAATTCCAAATGATCTGTTGTAAGAATTAGAAAGAACACACTGAAAATAGGCAGTACATACAGCTACCTGAATTATAAATTCTGACCAATGTTTTTCAGAACAAGAGTGGAATGACTCAGTGACAACCCACTGGAGAAGGAGGAGAAAAATGTGACTCTCCTGGTGTAATCTGCCGATCCAGGACTGCTGAAGTCTACCCAGATCAACAACCAGGGCACAGGGGACACATGCTGGTTCCAACACTGAACACCTGAGAGGGGACTGACACTAAATTCTGTCCAGATCCTGGGTTACAGCCACGAACAAATCAAACATGCACATGCCCTCCTGTACTTACACTCTGGTAAGAAGACACATCTCCAAATGACTTTTACACAATCACAGATTAATTCCAAAGGGAGGAAACTGGTCTCTTCCAATGAAAAGGGTACTCTTCAAGAATTCTAATGAAAATGTCATGTACTACTGCCAGCAAAAAATAAATTGTGCAATTGTTAATGGTGCTTTTCTAGTGTCAAAATAGTGACCCCCTAACTTCACCATCTCTCTGTGATGATAGAATAAAACTCTGGCTCATCAAAGGCGTCCTCTGGGGCTCAGCCTCCAAGTGTTGGCCTCTCCTTTCTGAAAAGAGTGAGTCACAGCAGGCCTGTACTGGATACCAAAGTGAATATATTTTGTTCTGCAGTTTCCTGTCCCAGGGACAAAAATATAAAACAAAGCCCCAAAAACATGAAACAACGTACAGCACAAAATATTCAACTGGAGGCCTTATGCCAAGGAGGCAACAGAGAGTTTTATCCTTGAGCCAAAGGCTCCTGGGTTCCTTTTAAAACTTTAGATCGTGACAATTATCTTGATGTGTCTTGATGAATCAGATCTGTCTGCAGAACAAAGGCTTGCTTGGGAGTTTGGGGTACTTTGAGGAATAATTATTTCCTAAGCTTATTCACTTTTTTTTAAAAAGAAAGCAGCTTACAGACAGATTTGGAAATGGGTGTGCTTGAGTAAAAACATTTGTAATATCAGTCAACCTACAGAGGTCCTTTGAAACATCAAATGAAAAAGATTTTGAGAGGAAAAAACTTAAAACTCACCCAATGAAGACCAGTATTTTTAATTTTCTTTCAAAGTTTGTATGGGTGTTTGTATAGAGTATGGTGTGTGCTGTAGTGTGAATGGTGTGTGTGGTGTGCTATAGTGTGGATGGTGTGTCTTGTGGTACACACATGTGTGTGTGCAGATGCACTTGCCCCTGTACATGGGGAGGTTAGAAAAGAACACTGGGTATCCTGTCTTGAAACAACCCAGGGCTGCTGTCCATTAGTGAGCCTCAGTCTGATTTCCACCCCCTGCCTCCTCTGTACTGGGGTTACAGAAATGTGTGGACACTCCACGTTCTATGTGGGCTCTGGAAAATCAAACTTGGGTGGTTTTCTGCCTGAGAGAACCTCATGCTTAAGGGCAAATGCTCTTACCATCTTCCCAGTCTTTCTCTTTTTGGTTTTGAGATAAGGACTCATGTAGTCCATACTGGCCTCAAGCTCACTACGTAGCTGAGGCTGACCTTGAACTCCCATTCCTTCTGCCTCCCCCTCCCAAGTGCTGGGATTACAGGCCTGTGCCACCACAAGTGGCTCCTGTATACATTTCTTTTCTAACTTTATGACTTATATTATTGCCAGAAATCATCACTTTTGTGTTTAAGTATCAGTAACTGCTTCAAAGTGAAACTACAGAGTTATGATGGGAAAGCCTGTATTTCATTACAACACTGAGTGAGTCACCTCTCTCTAATGGCGATGTCATTCGCTTCCTGGCCTCTATTTTGATCTCTGATTCCCAATAATTTGTATTTTGCTTTTCTCACATATACAATTTATTACCAGGTAGCTATGAAAATGAATATCAACATAAGAGTGTCATTTATCCATTGCTGCAGAACAAGCCAGTCTAAAACTAATGACTTAATAAACGGTTGTTGGCATGCAATTCTGCAGTCTCGGCTAGGCTCAGCTCGGCAGCCCCCTTCTGTTCATCGCATGGGGTGGCCTTCCCCATGATGGAAACCAGCTAGAATACCTGGACTGCCAGGCTTCTCTCTGCATCCATGACACCTCCCCAATCCAGTAACTGCACTTCTTAGATGTAACTGATGGGACCTCTCGAACCATAGGCCTGCAACCTGCACAGTACTGATTTGCTGATTTAACTGGTTCAAATCTTGGACTCAACCCGCATGGAGGAGCAGAGTTTTACTGGCACCACCAATGTGTGACAGACCAGAAAGGCATGTTGTATTCCATCATTAGAACTCACATGGAATTTCTCTGGGATAGTCCCATGAAAGAAATGAGAATTTTAGAAAAGGGTCAGGTAAATACTTGGAAGAAAGGTTACCAGGAGGGCAGTACCAAGAGGGAAGATGTCTTACTGGTAATGTGAGGACAGCAGATCACAGAGTTGGTATAAAACTATAGATCTTAATATACTGGGTTAAAAAAAATAAAGTAATTTACTTATTGGTTTAAAAAAATGCAACAGCTCACTACATGAGTCACTACATGATCCGAACAAGGAGAATGGCACACCATCTCATTAGAGGAAGATGACACCCATCAGCCACTAGGCTAATAAGCCAAAAATCCATAGGAGGGCACAGCAAGCAATACCTTAACCTGCACATCCATAAGTAGTCACTGACCACTATCATAGGAAAAGGAAGATTCTAGAAGCTGATTTTAGTCTTTCATCAACAGCAAAGAAGACTCTTGTCACATACACCCTTGATATTCAACAGAGGAAGTCCCTTAAATCAATGAACCATTCTGAAAGTTGAAACTCTATGGCTCTCCCACACATTACACCCATATGTAAAATAGACTCTTTATTCTTTCCATAGGCAATTGGAAGGAACCATGAGCATTCTATTCTGACAGGCTTTCTGTAGTAGGTACTCCTCAATTAGAGCAGGTTACATCTACTTGTAGCAAAATTGTTCTAAAATTCTTTTGTTTTTATAACATGATACAAAAATTATATAATTTTATCTACCAATCAACTTCATACAATATTTAATATTTTTCAAAGAAAACTTATAAGCCAGGCATAGTGGAGCACGCCTTTAATCCCAGCATTTAGGAGGCAGAGGTAGGAGGATCACCATAAATTTGAGGCCACCCTGAGACTACATAGTGAATTCCAGGTCAGCGTGGACTAGAGCAAGATCCTACCTTGAAAAATCAAAAACAGGGGGGAAAAAAAGGAGGAAAAGGAAGGGGGAGGGAGAGAGAGAGGAAGGGAGGGAGAGAAAGAGAGAGAAAAGAAAGAAGAAAAAAGAAAGACGAAAGAAAGAAAGAAAGAAAGAAAGAGAAAGAAAGAAAGAAAGACAGACATAATTTACAACTGATTTTATTGGCATTTTTAAGCTTTATCTGAATGTTAACAAGGCCCTTTCTGTTTCATTTCTATTTAAATGGCAGAAAGGCACAAATCTTAGAAGAAGAGGAATAAATGAGGAAATAAAGAATCCTGTTCAAAAAACTCACAAGATATATTTTGGAGCAAGCACTACTTGTGACATTAGCTTTCTTTTTCATTTCTAAACATCTAACAAGACTATTTCTTTGCCAGATGCAAGCTTCTTTCACCAAGCCGATTGTTTTTAATTAGCTTTTGCACAGTTTGAAGTGATGATATGCGTTAACAAAATATAGCAGTTTAAGAAGAAACAATGAAACTTCAACACTCATGCAGAAACAACCTAAAGCGATCCTTGCCTCCTCCAACCAGACCAGCGGCTTCTTAGATGACAGGTAAATAGGTGTGTTGGGGGGTGGGGGGGGGGTGGTCCATGAGACAGGTAAGAGCATAGATCCAGAGGCTATATACTATCTACATTCTCCTTTGGACAAGGAAAATATTCCAGAAGCTACTTGAGAGAAATGTCAGTCATCAGTCCTACCACACGCATAGAGCTCAAAGCTCTTAGATGAGCAAACTTTTCCCTCCTGTCCCCTCCCTCATGCCTTCTCTCTCCTCCCTCCC
>PVHP010023245.1:0-27361 GCA_004024765.1 Zapus hudsonius
TTTTTGTTGCTACTAAAGAATGAGCTAATATGGGGGGAAATCTGTTTATATATGAAAAGAGTCATTCAGGGCTCAGAAAGGAGATTTCAGTTCCTTTCCTTTCAGGCCATTTCTCCTCGACACCTGCCTGAGATTTGGAGAGAGTTCTCCTCAGGCAAAGGACGCAGCAATCACTCCACCTTCTGTAAACCTGCACTAACTCATCTTATTGGTTGATGTGATGGCTGCAAGCAATGTGTAGGGGATGAAGTTATTTTTTCACTTCAATCCAAAAACTCTGCTCAGAAAATATGCTTTCTACTAGGGTGTACACAAATCATTTTCCTAATGCACTATTCATTAGATTAATGTTAGTATTATGCCTACACCAAGCACATAGGTATCCTGGGCATTTTTCCAGAAATGTGTTATGCAGCACATGGCTTCCTGTTTATAATTGCAAAGGTTTTAAAACCTGAGCTTCAGAGGAGACCTCAGAAACAGGATAGTCACAATGAATATACTTACTTGACTAAATAGTGTCTCCGCATTGTGTCTGTTTGAAGGAATTAGATTAAAACAACTAAATCTTGGCCTGGATGAAGCCATTATTTTGTTTTTCTGAGATAGACAGTTTTTCCCCCCCTAAGTATAGGTATAGACTTTTTCTCCTGCATTGTGTTGGCCTTCCTGCTAACCTTGAAAAACTGTAGAGGTGGGTTGAGTGACTCATTTTCACTCTTGGAATCCTGAGCTGAATTATTTAGCATAAGCAATGGGGGAAAGTGGAGGAGGAAGTGGGGAGAAATAATTTTAAAATATCTTTAGTTGGAAGAAAATTGGCCTACCTACACAAGAACAAATATGACATATTCAGTGCCTCAAAGACTCAAAGACTCCTATTTTAGCAATAAAGACCAGCTCTGGACACAGTCCCTGGCACAGTCAGACTTACACCTGCACATTCACTATATCAAAAGAACCACAGATGTGTGTTGAAAACTGCTTGAGTGAGAGACATAAACACAACTATAGATGAATGAACAGGAATTCAAGGCTCTCAATGCTGGGCTGCTGGCAAAACAGTCCTCAGGGTGAACTCTAGCCAATTTCCAATTGTGATACATGAAGTTCACATCGCAGACAGGCTGGAATGCTTGTTCTTTCTTGTTCAGTATTTTAGGAAGGATATTAGACATCCTTGTTAAGTGCCTGCCAGTGTTTTTCAGTTAGTCTTTTAAAGATGACGATAGGGCTCAGGGTGCTATTCACTGGTAGAACACTTACCTGGCCTGTCCAAGGTCCTGGATTTGACCCACCACCTACCACCACCACAAAGATAAAAAAAAAAAAAAAGATGCCTGCTGTCTTTAGAAGGGTAGTGCTTTTATCAAGAAAAACAGACTTTCAAATGTAGGCTCACACTAGATATTTTTAATGATAAAGATACCAAACTTACCTATAAAAAATGATAGAGTTGGGGGCCAGAAGGTATAAATTTGAGTATTATTTTATTAACATAAAACTTCTTTTTATACTTACAATGGAATTGGATTCAATTTTTCCTCAGAGCTTTTGCAACTGCTCTTTTCTTTTTATCTAACATAACATTTCCAGAAAGTATTTTCACAAATGATTCTCTTTCATTCCTTTTTCACACTGCATACATGCCTTCTAAAATGGACAGTTTCTTGATGGTCAGGAAACCTGATTCAGTGACAGTTGTAGTTATTTCATTTATTCAGAGCACTTCCTACTCTTTAAGTAGACTAACAGAAGAGAACAATAATGGTTTGTAAGCCTATGTTTAGCTAGACCTTTCCCCAAATAATATAAAAATCATGGAGACCAATATTGTTTTATGTCAGTCTTGGGACAGTGTCTAGCATAAAGTAATTATGCAAGTCTTATTGATTGAATTTATAAAAGAATATGTGAGTAGACGGAGGATTTGGAGCTATTTGCCATGTCTATTAACGATGGCTGGATTGATGATTAGATTAAGTATAGAAGCATGATAGCTGTAAGTGATCTTGTAAATCTCCATAGCTAGGGCAAAATTCCCTTCCTCAGATTCCCTGATTACCAGCTACCCTGAGCTCGAGTGACTATGGGAAAGAATCTAACTATAAAGCTCTCTTCGCTGTCTTCACGCATCACAGCCTTCCATAAGAGTCAGCTTGCTGTCATAAAGACATTATTAAGAAAATCTTTTGCTGGGTGCGGTGGTTGCACACCTTTAATCCCAGTACTTGAGAGGTAGAGATAGGAGGATCACCATGAGTTTGAGGCCACGTGAGACTACATGGAGAATTCCAGGTCAGCCTGGGCTAGAATGAGACCCTACCATGAAAAGCCAAAAAGAAAAGAAAAGAAAGAAAGAAAGAAAGAAAGAAAGAAAGAAAGAAAGAAAGAAAGAAAGAAAGAAAGAAAGATCTTTCAATCCTCCACAAATCACCTTCACCTTGTCCTTTCACCTTTTTGCTCTGTGTTCTACTCCCTAGGGAAGAGAAAGGACAGTTTCACCTTTGGCTTTGTATGGCTTTAGCTTTGTATATCTGCTTGTCACAGATTTAGCACAATGCTATAGCAAGATTCAACCTGACTTCAGCTTATTACCAATTCCTTGTTAGTGTTTAGAAATAATTAACCTTTATGTTCCACACTCTGCATGAAGGGGTAGGTAAGTAAAGAGAGCTGATGGGTATGTCAGAAGCAATCAGACAAATATTTTAGCTTATTCTGTTGAATGTATCCAACACTGATGCTATGGAGAATTGAGCAATATAGTGACTACTTAAAACATATATTTATGGAGACATACATGGAAACTCTGAAAGCCCTACCTAGTGGAGAAAGAAGTATCCTTTCAGACAGTCTTCACAGTGCTTCTCTGCCCTGTCTTGAAAAAAAATGAGACAGTAGAGGGGGCTGAAACAAACAATTAGGATATCAAACTTAGAGCCAAGGCTGTGAGCCAGTGGGTTCTAATCAATAGGTAATACTTATGCATTTTGAAAATATTATTTTTGGCTATAAAGATACATAAAGAATACCTGCCAATATAATTATTTTGATATTCTTTACCAACTATGTGTTATTCTTCTCTACCTTCATAAAATTATATCTATAATTATAAATATTATAAATTATATAAATATATTAAAATATGGATAAAAGAAAATAAATCTCAGGGACACAGAGTTCTAAGAAATAAGCATAATGATATTAATTACAAAAGGATGTGAAAATGAAGCCCAAACAAAGAAGGGACAAGAACTCTAAGCCCTATGGTTATGCTGAGATTCTTAGGTCCCTATTGATGCATGAATGTCGTACCCACAGAACCTCAGTCTATTGATGATAACAAGCCCTCCTCAGCACAGGTTTCTTTTCTATTCCTGGGAGAGTCTCTCTTTGGGCATCCAAGGTTCTCACTTTACTCATTGAGGGAGTCTAAACAAGATTAACTCTTATGCTATCCCTCTGTGAGTGTCTTTAACAAATCAACCATTCCTGACCTCCCAGTTTTAATTGGATTTTTAATATAGAGTAAAATAAAAATAAAAATAATTATCAAATGAATTTCAACTTTGCATTGCCATTTTACCACCAATTCAACAGAAAGCTCCTGTAATAATCTGATGTAGATCAAAAGTACATGCTGCAAGTGTTTCAGAGTCCTCCTCATTTCACTGGCAGCTATCCTGGATTGTCGTTTAGAGATGCTTCAAAAGGAGACTGAGTCTTAGGAACTCAGAGTACCACTAAGGCCCAAAGAAATCCTGGGACTTCTTTTCCTGTGTGAAAGCATGCACTTCCAATAGATGTATACATGTAGACACATTGGGTCTAGTAATATATTCAGGATATTAATTGGATTGCATTTTTAACCAATAGAAAACTTTTTCTCATAGAGACTAATTCTTTGGGATTTTTAAAAATTGTTTGTCTTGTGTTGATATGTTTCAGATACTGTGTAACTATGTATCCCAGATTTGCCTCAAACTCTTTTTGGGTCTTTGGATTACATGCATGAACCACTACATCTGGTAGCATAATTCCTGAAGAGACATACTTGATACCCATGTCTGGCCTTTAGACCTGACACATACTCAATTAACTCCAACGATCTCTGCAATTCATTCCCACATGTGTTTATGCTAGGATTAGTGGGGTTTGGACATAAATTCATCTCAATATCAACACATATGTCATATGCTATCCCTCCAAAGTATTCAGACAGGTTCTTGCCATGTAGCCTGAGTTGGCCTGGAACTTGTGACCTCCAAGAATGTGCTGCCATGTACAGTTGAGTACAGTTCTTTGTTGGTTCCTCTTTGGTTTTGCAATTCTGATCATTGAACCTAGTGCTTTGTGAATGCTAGACTGCATCTCTTATGCATAGTTTTTAATTCCCCAAGAAGAAGAATGACAGTGGAAGCCATTGGAACGAAAGGCCTGCTGTTATACTAGAGAGAGGAAATCACCTAACTGGCTTGCTATTTATTGACTTCACATTAGGCTAAGTATGCCAGAGTAGGGACATCCGTATGACAGAATTTACATAACAATGGCTTTATATTTCTGGAGCTGCTTGATATGGTAATTACAATACAGAACAAGAATTTGTGAGCCTATGTCTTTACTGTAACCTATTAAGCAAGTAGGGGGCATCCTCTGGCAAGAGGGGCCATGAATAGAAGGGGAGAGAGTCTAAGCCCTTGAAAAATTGATCAGTCCTGCAACTCCTGGTCTCAGTCACTGGCTCCTTTCCCTTACTGAGCTGTTGAACAAAGTGACCTATAAGGTCCCCAAAACAAGACAGGATACTGTCAAAGCTCTTGAAGAGCCACCCCAGGCCTGAGGTAAGATCCTGTTGCTGAAGAAACCACAGAAAGCCATCTTTCAGCCTCTAGAGACCCTGCGAGGTCCAGAATGGTAACCAGCCCTCAGATGGTAGGTAGTGCAGTGCTGGACAGCACTGCATAAGCTGTCAGGGGAAACTGGTCAACTATAGCTGCAGTAAACAGAGACCGCTGACATGAAACACAGTCTGCCTCCATGACTAAGCTCAACACACTTCCTACTGGGAAAGAACAGCGAACCAAGAAATGAACACTTGTCTAATGGAGGCACCAAAGCCTGGGGGAAGTAATCAGCAGCTTTTAATTTGGCCAAGTAATCCACTCAGTGACAAGGAGCCCTTGACTGAAATTGGGGACTCAGGGTAAACTATATTGGGAACCAAAATCTTGGGACCCCAAATAGAAATTCATTTTACAAGTGATTTACAAAGAGGCTACTCACTATAGAAATTCAGAAATGCGCATCTCAGTTAACCTATACTGATCACACTGATGGAGATTCTGTTTGCATTTTTCAGAAGGCAGAGAGAGAACTGTGGCCTTTCCAACCCTACCAATGAGCCACAGGCCTATAGCTGACATCGTGGCAAGAATGAACCACCCCAGACCTACCGTGGAGGATCCACATGGAACCCTGCAGAAAGTGGTGGGATAAGCAAGAGACCTTTAACCATAGCCAATCAGTCAACCCAGGATAAGTCAGAGAGACAGACACAAAAGATCTTCAACACAACCTCAAGCAGAAGTACAGAGGCCCCCTAAGACCTCAACAATAAAGCAGCCTTAATACTCACCTACCATGACTCAGGGAACTGAGCGGAAGAGGGGGTGGAAAGATTGTAAGAGCCATGGTGGAGGAGAATATCCAGAGACATGGCCCCCCTCAGTAACAACATACAAGGGGGGGGTGGAACTAGGTTGTCTCCTAGGCTGTCCATAACCCCCTACCCATGAACTGATCCAGTTTGCCCACGGAGGATGATATCCAGCTGATTGGGGACAGGGAAGAGGGAAATATGGGAACTGGTGACACCAACACATTATTTGCTCTTTCAGTTTATGTAAATATGGATAATAAAGATATAATGTATTTTAAAAAGTCCATGAAGGAATAGCTCTAACACAAACTTTTAGTTAGTGACTTATTCATACTCTACTGACTCATTTTTGTCTACTAAAAAGACATTAACAAGGCAGTTATAGGATCTTAACTGTAGTGTAATTTTAGAGTTAATTTCTATAAACTAAATTAAGTGGTCACCCACTGTTGTGGATTGAATGTGAAATGTTCCCCATAGGGTTCATTTCTTTAAGCACTCAGTCCCCAACTAATGCATTGCTTGGGATGGTTATGGAGCCTTCATGTGGTAGAAACTTGCCAGAGGAATTGAGTCACTGGTTATGACCCTTATGGTTTTATATCTTGGCCCCATTTCTTGTTCATCCTTTGGTCCCTGATATAATGTGATCAATTGACCTCCTGCTATGAGATATTTTACCCCTTAGAACCACAAGTGAAAATAAACCCTTCTTTACTTAAGCTGTTATGGCCAGGTATTTAGTCTCAGCAATAGTAAAGTGATTAATAGAAATTTAATGCCTAGAAGTAGGGCTATTTCTCTGATAAACTTGATGTGACCATGTGTATTTGTATGTGTTTTAAACTGGTTTTCAGGAGGAATGTGGAACTGTAAATATTGATTAATGAGCCATTCTGGTGGGTGTTTGGAAGACCAGAATACTTAGAGAAACACAGACAGTGGCCAGTCTGCTCACAAGAATTCAGGGAGGAACAAGGGATCTTTTGAGAACTGGGATGCAGGAAGTTTATGTGATATTTTGACAAAAACAAAACCTAGCTGCATTTTACCCTTTTCTTGAGAATTTAAGTTAGGTTCAATATGAAATTAAATATAACAGACTCATTCATATTGTAGAAGAAATTTCAAGACAGTGTGGCATTACATCTGGGGCATGGTTTTTACTTACTGCTCTTATACTAATCTATGATAAAGTCTATAGCCAAGACATAAAAAATATATGAAAATTATGAAGCTTATTTTTGTTTAAAAAACTTTTTTAAACTTTTGTGTGCATGTGTTTTTGCAAGTGTGGGCACACATGCCACAGGACAAGTGTGGAGAAATCAACTCATTTATGAGGATTTCCCTTCCTTTGTAAACTTCAGTTGTTTGCAATGCCAAAGAAAGCAGTACAACAAAATTTAGTGATATGAATTAAAATAATTTTCCTAATGAAATAATATTGAAAAATGTTCTTTCAAATATCATTATCTAGAAAGGTGTGATGGATCATGCCTGTAATATCAGCACTCATGAGACTGAGTAAGGAAAATTGCCATGGGAACTAATAAAGTAATGAGTAATTTCATTGTACTGTATTATCAAGTCACTCAAGATGGTGCCAGTCTCAAAAGTCTGCTCACATTCTGTGATTCACTTTATATGATTTTCTAGAAAAGACAAATTGAAGGGATATAAAATGGACCAGTACTTGCTAGAGACCTGTGTTTTGGGAAGGAGAGAATAAACAGGAACACAAAGGAATTAATTCAGAGTGAGGAATGGACTCTTTTAAGTGTAGTAAGGTTTAAATAACTGTACACATTTGTCAAGGCAGGATTACATGATATATATCATTCAGTAACTTCAATAGCAGAAAAATAGCATGTATGTGTTAAAAAGAACAACAGTCACAAATTCTTACAATATTGTTTGTAAACAATGAAAAAAAAGAATTATATGCTAGTAGAAAGTCTAATACAAAACATTAATACTTTGAATCAGCTAGTAATTACAGCTGGTAATATAAATGCAAGTTGTCATTAGCAAAGATTGTATCTCAACTTGAGCTTTTCTACAATGAGTTTTTATACTTTTCTCTTATCCTAAATTCTCATGAACAAGTTTAGGAATGAACTCCAGGCTTCCTGCTCAGGTCTAGAGGATTGGTTGGGGGAGGGTAAGTTTCTGCTCAGAGATATGACTTGATCTGATCTTCAAAAAGTTTCAGAGCACAATGACCTCCTAGTTTCTGAGATATCAGAAGACTACATAATTAGACAGCCCGGTGTATCTTCATGCTCTGACTTACTCCCCTCCTCCCCACAATAGACATGTTGTTCCATGGGTGATCCATAAATATTAGTGGGGTAAATTAATAAATATGAAAAGGTAATAGAAACACATGATTTCCCTCAAATCACTGAATATCAAAACTATGATAATCTGGCAAATGATTAGGTTAAAGGTTAGTGTTGATCATTGTTCATCTCATCATAATACTATAGTATATCATCATAAATTCTCCTGGCAAAAGTTAAGAATCTTTTCCTTTGTGGAAATGGGACTTGTATATTTTCTACTCTGTGTGGTGGCTGGAAGCTGAGTTAAGTTTCCTTTTCTTTCTTCTTGTACCAGTGGGTGAGCAAAGGACTGCTATTTAACCAATTTACAGTGCTTAAATACTGTTTGAAAGTCTTTGTGTGGCACAACCTAAAATGATTTTTGAAGGGAGGAAAATAAAATTTCTTATTCCTAATAAGACAACCTATTCGAGGCATTGTTCTCCAATCTGACTTTTAGCCATTAAGTCAGCATTTAAGAATCAATTTTAGCTGGGTGTGTTGGCGCACACCTTTAATCCCAGCAGTGGTGGAGGATCGTCATGAGTTCAAGGCCACTCTGAGACTGCATACTACGTAGTGAATTCCAGGTCAGTCTGGGATAGATTGAGGTTCTACCTTAAAAAAAAAAAAAAAACAAAAACAAAAACAAAAAAAGCGAAAAGAATAGCTTTTAATTGTCTTCCTAATGAATAAATCCAAGCATTATTCATCAGCTTACTCAATGACATTTTTTAGCGCAGGAATGAAAACTGAAATAAATGAGGGTTGAGCACTGTGGTCCATTGAACTTAGTATTGGGTTCTGAACTGGAGATCCTGCAGAGCATCACACTAACAGGAGGCACCATGTTTTTAATTCTCAGCAGTCATAGACTTCAGGGTCAGCTCAAAGTCATCTCAGAACAAGCAAGTGATACGGATGACTTCATTGTGGTGTCACTGTCATATTGCAAACTCTGTATATGTGAATCATAACATAGGAACTTGGGGAAACATCTCCATAATGAATATAGACATTTCCACAAACTCAATGTTTTAAGATTTAAGATTTCTTTCTATGATTCCTCTTTCTCCTTGCCCCGCCTGAAGGGAGCTTGCAATCTTCCTTGGTCCTTTAGAGCTTGTATTTTCTAAATTGTGTAAAATGATACACTGAATAATTATTAATGTGTGGTTGTCCTCACTTTCCTCAGCACAAATTTATCTAGATTGTTACATGTATCAATATTTTATTTCTTTTTATTTCTAAGTACTATTCCCTTGCACAGATGTACTGCAATTTCTTTAGTCACATTTTTGAAAGAATTGTTTTAAATTTATGAAGTAGAAACTTTGTTTGAACAAATCAGGTGTTGGTACCACTGTTTCCCTCCTCCCTTTCCCCACATCACTGAGGGCCCTCCTCAGTGGGATTACTGATATGTACCATGGGGTTTTGGGCTATTATTTGTTCAAGAAACAATCAGTCATTGTGTGTGTGGGCAGGGGAGAGTAATGCCTCTGGATATTCTTATCTGCTTGTCTCTTGTAATCATTCCGTCCCCTCTTCTGCAAAATTCCCTGAGCCTGGGTGGGTGTGTTTTAAGTCCACTACAATGTTGAGTTCTTAGCAGCTTCTGGATTTCTGCTTTGGTACATTATGATTATCCTAGGTTTCTGTCTCCATCACCCTGGCACAGGTTGTCAGGCTCAAAATCAAAGTGGAAGCCAAGGATCAACCCTTAAAGTTGTCTTCCACATTCACTCACATAAATGCATATACATAATAAATCTCACACTCTAAACCCACACTAAAATCAAACAAAACAAACAAAATGCAAGCCATGTGTAATATAAATAAAACTGTAGGGGATCAAAATACTGATATATTCTGACTGAGTAGTGTTTAAATGTGGGATAAAATTTAGACAAATAAATACAAAAAGAAGATGAATAAAATGGTCAATTATAATTTCATCACCTAGTTTCTTTTTTTAAATGACCTTTCTTTGTCCAAATTTTTGTACAATCACATCATCTACTTGTGGAGTTTTTACTCAAATTCCTTCTCCTCTGGTTCCAGGAAGGGAAGCAGTTTTCCTGGGTCCTGCCATGTCAAACGTATGTTTATATTATTTCTCCTTCCCCCTTTGCATTCCTTCTCCTCTTTTTCTCCTTGTCTCCTTCTTCCTCCCCAACATCCTGGACAGCCACTAGCAAGGGATTAGTATGCAATTTCTTTGCCTACAGATTTTTTTCTCTGCTGGTTACTAAAAATCCCTATTTTCACCCTTGAGAGAATTTAATGACTATCTTTTTTAAAGGTTATCTTTACATTTTGGAAAGACTTAAATCACAATTTTGTATGCCAAAGAGTTTAACCAAGTCTAAACTTCATTCTTCCTTTTTCATCTTTTATCCTGACTTGTTCTGCCTTGGTGGTGAAAACAAAGTAAATTAGAATTCAGTGTGGCATTGTACCAAAATTCAACCTATTTATAACTTTTCCAGTGTTGAGTATTCTGCTAGAGTAAGAGAAACTGGGACAATATACTTTGTTAAGCATGGAATATGGAGGGGGGTAAAATGAACTCCATTTCTGTTATATGGGTGGACCAGAGTCTTCAAAGAAACACTTGTTGAGATTTCCAGGTTCTGATGCAGGATCAGAGACACATGGTTAATGATTAAAAAGAAACCAAGACAGTTTATAAGGAAGGGAAAGGAAAGCCACTCCCAAGAATGGAATGGAAGTCCAAAAGTTCTGGGCTCCCACTGTCATTATCTTATATGGTCATTTACATAGTATCTACCTTCTCCCAAATTCGGAGACTTGGGCTTTTTCTTGTTACATGGAGTCCAGGTGGGGAAGAAAGGGTCTCCAGTTTCTGCCAGCAGGCTAATTTTAGGTGTTTTAGATGTTTACCTATCATCTCTCTCTGTATGTTCATATTTTATCTATCTATCTATCTATCTATCTATCTATCTATCTATCTATCTATCTATCTATCTATCTATCATCTGTCTGTTTACCTGTCATGCATCATCTCCCTGTCCTCTGCCCTCCTCCTTCTCCTTCCTTGCTATCAGTTACTCAGTTCCTCATTTTATGTCCCCAGCTTGGCTTAGAAAGAACCTCATTTAACCAACTTCATATTGTTTGATTAGTGGTTGCTGGACATTTAGACATGTTTAGATAAAAATTCCTTGAAATTGAAATCTTCTTGCCTGTGGAATGAGTTCTCTATATGTGAATAGACCCTTGTTTACTTAAAATTGAAAAAGAGATTTATCTCACAGCAACTAGCTTCTCATTCTCTCTCAATTCTTTTTGCCTTCTCTCATTCTCTCCTTCCTAATGGGGATCTCTTTCATCATTTCAAGGAGGTTTGACTCACAAAATTATAACCATTTAGTGGGAAAGAGAAAGCCTTAGAAATAAATCAGCATGAACTTCTTAGAGATGTAAAGTTCAGGGTCAGTTGGCAGAGAAAACTATTAAGTAGTAATATAGTAAGGTGGATATGCTTGGTTATTTTGACAATTGCCACTTGAGTTTCTCTTATAAAATGACAAGATTCTGTGACTCACTTCAGAGAACAACAATTACTCTATTTTTACTGAGCACATAGCCTATTGAAGACCATTGTGATTCATTATTCACTATTAAGTTCCAATATGAAGCTCTGTCTCAAAATTAAAAATTGACTTTAAAGTGAATTCCATGTTCTAGCATCTCAACCAGTGTAGATCTTTCCCTACGAAGAAGTGCTTTTAAGTTAAATGTGTGGTCAGCAATATCACTTGAAAGATGGGAACCTGAAAGACACTATTTCCAAAAAGCATCGGCACTGTTAATGTGTATATCTGAGCATTTTTCTTCTTCCCAGGGGTACAAATGATAAGAAGGAAGCAGAGGAATCCACTTGAATAAAGCTTTCAAATGAATGGAGCAGAAAGCATTCCCAGAGGTAGGTCAAGTTCAGCCCAAGAACATCTCTCTCAGTGCTTTCACAACTAGTTAAAATACACGACCAAAAATATCACAGCTCTCAAACCAGTGCTGAAATCCAGGAGAAGGCTGTTAATATTGATATGGCTAATGTACATCAAACAGGATTCTTTTCGTTTTCTGAACTGAAAAATTCCGCACAGTGTTGACATTTCCTTACTGAACTCTCAGGATTGTTTAGTTTCAAAGGCTGATGGGCCCAAGACGCATTTTGTTTTAAATAATCTTTCATGAAAAATTCAGCTTTCAGTATAATGTGATTGAGACTCAGCTCGAGTGTGCTGTATAATGCATTGAACTAGAAAGTCTACAGACACTGAATTATTCAGGACAGACTAGGCAAACTAGGGGTATGTGCTCTCACGTGGGGCGGGGCGATCAAAGAAATCAGTGAAATTTGATGTATCTTGTTATCTCATTTTATTTACCTTTTAGAACTCCTCCAAATATTAAAGAAATCAATATCAATTTTCACCTCTGTCACGTTCCACACGTCCATTATTAATGAATGTCAAATTTGACCAGAGTTCTCTGTACCACCTGCTCTGCAATAATATTTCTGAGCCTTTATTAAAAATGTAAAATTGTCATTGAATTTTCAAATATGAGTCTCCAGTGGCTAATTCAGCTTGTTTTATTAATAAGTAGGTTCTGATGAGTAATACTAATTTAATATGTCTGCATGTAAGATTAAACTATAAATTATTCCTGATGTAGGTGATGAGTAATGACGGCTATGTGATTGTTGTGCAGAAACCTTTTGGAATTAACTCTTCAAGCACACAGTTCTTAGAAGAAACTGTAGCTTCATATAGTAGTGAAATAGGTATCAATTTAATGTCTTTAATGTCATTTATCATAAAAAATATGCATGTACACACACTCTCAAAAATACAATGATGGGTAGCAAAGCACACATGGACACCATACTTGCTCATATAAATGTCCTAATTAAATTCCTTTTTTAAAAAAGGTCTGTATGCCTGTATGTTTGTATGCCTGTATGCCTGTATGCCTGTATGTCTGTATGCCTGTATGTCTGTATGCCTATATGCCTGTATGTCTGTATGCCTGTATGTCTATATGCCTGTATGCCTGTATGTCTATATGCCTGTATGCCTGTATGTCTGTATGTCTGTATGCCTGGCATACAGATTTGTGCCTTTAATTCCAGCATGCAGAAGGCTGAGATAGGAAAAAATTTAAGGCCATCCAGGGCTAGGGTGATATCCTGCCTCAAAAACCACAACAGAGGATTTTCCAAATGACTTTTATAGACTATTAACTTTTTCCATAATAACACACCATATGTATTAATTTATTGTTGTGCTGACTTTGCAATACTTTTAATTCTGAGTTTCTCAATATAAATTGAAACAATTATCAGTCTTTGGCATTGGAAGTCAAAATTGCTCCAAAAGACAACTAGAATGTGTGCCTACTAAAGATGGAATGGTTCTATGAAGAAAATGAATGTTATTCTATGTATACTAAAGGAGAGAACAGTTTGGGCAGAGCCTTGGAGAGAAGATGAGCATTTCTTTGCTTATAATGTGCCACAAACAACAGAAAATAGCCTCTGGCCTTTTGTCTGTTCTAAGCTTTCCTGAGTATATTGCTCCTGATCAATTACTCTTAAATCAACAAAGGTTGCTTGAACATTTGACAGTTGTATTCCTCATTCCCTAAAGCATGCCTTTGTGTTACAGAGATAAAAGCAATTCAAAAAATGCTCCCTTCAAAGTTTTTCAGGGTGACATGGATGCAGGCAATTTGATGAAAAGAAGAGCTCCCTGATTTCCCAACTGCCACGCTGGTGGCCCGAAAATAGAAACTTTTGCAGCAAATCTTGCAATAAAAAATTTGGTTTTTATTGTTTATTATTATATGTTAATTGGAGTTTTATCTTCCTATAATGATCTTTTAAAAAGTAATCATTGTTTATCTTATAGAAGAGACAATAAAATTTAGGGGTAGGAGGATTGCTGTGAGTTCAAGGCCAGCCTGAAACTATATAGTGAATTACAGGTCAGCCAGGGCTTCAGCAAGACCCTACCTTGAAAAACCAAAAAATAAAAAAATAAATAAGAAGAAGAAGAAGGAAGGAAGGAAAGAAAGAAAGAAAGAAAGAAAGAAAGAAAGAAAGAGAAAAGGAAGAAAGGAATGAAGGAGAGAAGGAAGGAAGGAAGGAAGGAAGGGAAGGGAAGGGAAGGGGAGGGGAGGGGAGGGGAGGGGAGGGAAGGGAAGGGAAGAGAAGAGAAGAGAAGAGAAAAAAGAAAAGAAATTTAGCATCTCTGAATCTGCAACCTTTCAATGATTGCTTGGTATGTATTTGTTGAATAATATGTTATTTGCATTAAAAAAAACTACTGACAGTGCAAAACTTCAGTATTACCTCTATCTACTAAGACTGGACTTATAAGCACAGTGGCACCCTGAAGCAGAAGTGGCCAGATCATACCTGGTAGGAATACTTGGCAATTTTTAGAAATTACTGGAAGCTGATTTGTGGAAAGTGAGAAAAATCAGTCTTCCAGGGCCCCATAGTCTGTGGGCTTAACCTCCAGGGATCACATCTGCATCAGGTTTGCATTGTAGGTGACTACCCAAGAGACACTCATGGTTCTGGCATTAGAGGGAAGATTTATCACTGGGGAGAAGATCCAGAGAGTTTTTCATCACAAACACTTGCCCTGCAGAAAATGCCATTGTTTGAGCCTTAGCACCACTAGGGTAAAAACTTTCTTGCCACTGTGGCCAGGCCAGTATTCTTGTCTCACCTAAGGGGCAATGTGTACAATAAGAAACTTACCTTAATTAAACAGATGAGGAACAGTGAAGCCAAAGAAAAAAGTAAGGGTCAGCAGATATCAACAACCTTATACTACTGGGGATCCACCTATGGAGGTCAGAGCATAAAGACACAGGTCCACTGAAGACTAACTTAATCAGAGTTTATAGAACAGTCTTTGTCCCACATTACAATACTACACCAACAGGGCTATGAACAAAGCAGTAACATTGGATTGCAGCTAACAGAGGTGCAAGACAAGCTCCCACTGAGCAATAGTGCTTGAAGAAGTCGAGAGTAAGACGGGACCCTAGCTTTGAACCCCGTGCTACCTATGATGAAAGCAAATTGTAATCACAGCCCAAATCCTGCTGTATGTGCATCAATCCTCTTCCAATGTCCTGCTGACCTCAGCCTCAATTCCATAAAGCAGTTCAGTTTTCAACGTCAGAAATTACAAGCTTTGATACCCAGAGTCATTGCCCTCTTCAGCAACAACACGCAAAGAAAAATAAAAACCTGGCTACTTCTCCTACAATCCATAACCCCCTCTTCCATGGACTGTTGCAGCAAGCCCACTGAGGAGGGCCTTCAGCAGGTTGGGGGCAGGGAATAGGGAAATGGGTACCATCATAAGACTTGCACATACAATGTATCTAATTATTGACAATAAATATGGAAAAAATTACAAGTCATTCCCAAAAGCTAGAAAGAAACAATCATAATCTGAGGTGACAAAACAGAGGACCAAAAAGAGGCACAGAAGTTAAACCAATTTGGAATGGTCACCACAGGAATTTAAAGAAGCTCTTGATTAAAGTGGTAAGGAATCTAGTGGAAAAAAGTACCTACTATGCAGGAACAAATGGATAACATAAACAGAGTGATGGTGACTCAGAAAAAAAGTCTAAAGGAAATACTAGAAATAACAAGAACAATAACAGAAGTTAAGAATTACTACCTTGTCAGGTTCATCATGACACACAACATAACTGGTGAAAGTAATCATTGAGTTTTTTTCAAACTGAAATATATTGTGACTATAATATACCAATAACTAGAATACCTGAAAAAAGAGAAACAGAAATTTTTTTGAAATAATAACTATTGATAAATATCCAAGATTAATGACACCAAAACATAGATTCTGGAAGCTCAGAGAATACTAAAGATGAATTACAAAAAAAAGCACAGCAAAATAACTCAAAACCCACAGACCTAGCCATATAATATTCAAACTTCTAATAACTAAAGACAAAAACAATTCTGAATGAATCTGGAAGTGTCAAAACATTTTATCTCATCAAGAACAGAGGCAAATTGGAGATGGGCTGGAATGATGGCTCAGTGGTTAAGGCACTTGCCTGCAAAGTCTAAGGACCCAGGTTTGATACCCAAGTACCCATGCAAAGACAGATGCTCAAAGTGGCACATGCATCTGCAGTTTGTTTGCAGTGGCTGGAGGCCCTAGCATACCATTACTCTCTGTCTCCCTTCTCTCTATTTCTCTGTGCTTTAGATAAATTAATATATATATATATATATATATATATATATATATATATATATATATATATATAAATTGGAGATAGTCCTTTTCAGAAATTTCTCTGGGATTTAGATAAATATATATATATATATATATATATATATATATATATATATATATATGATAATCCTTATCAGGAATTTTGGAAGTGAACAGTGAGAAATACTTGTGTGGTTTAATGTGTCAACTAACCATGTATTATATAAACAATGAAATTATCCTTCCAAAAAATCAAGGTGGAATAAAGACTTTCTCAAAGTAAAACAGGAAATCTGTAGCTAGCACTCCTGCCCTGTAAATAATGTGAAATGTTTTCAGAGAAATGACATAGGTAAGAATTTCAAATCTAAATAAGGAAAGAAAAGCACTTGGAGGGAAATATAGAAAAGTGAAGTGCATATTTTTCATATTTTATTGATAACTATGCAATCATGGCAATCAATGTACTGGTTCATGAAAATGTTAATGATAATGAGTTATTAGGTATGAAGGAAGGAGAAATAAAATATGCTATTCTAAAATATATATCTTAGTCTCGGGAATATTTTTTAAAAATATTTTTAATATTTTTTAAAATAATTTTTAAAAATATTTTATTTATTCATTTTCAAGCAGAGAGAGAGAGAGAGAGAGAGAGAGAGAGAGAGAGAGAACGAACCAGGGCCACCACCTTGTGGGTCTGGCTTATGTGGGTCCTGGGGAATTGAACCCTGGGCCTTAGGCACTGGAGGCAAGTGCCTTAACCGCTGAGCCATCTCTCCAGCCCTAGGGAATGTTTTTATCTGGTGATTGAAGAAGCTGAACATCTTTGAGAAACTCTGATAGCACCTGTGAAGTTACTGTTAGGTAGGTAATCATCAGCAGACTAGGACGTCCTTGATCACTGACCCTCCCTCATGGTTAGTTTCGGATGCATTTTACCTTTTGCTTCCCTGGTAACATACTAACTATAAGAAAGGGAAGTATCAGCAACTATTCCATCATTCAGAATTGTTATGATTAACAAAAAACACGAACTATGTACTGTGTATGATCTATGACTTTTTTTGTTACCTTTGACAAAAATGAACTAATGTTTTCATTAAGTTTGTTGCAGTACCTGTTTTCAAAGAAAATTCTAATCCAAATCTATATGCCCAATGTTAAACTTCATAGCTTAATGAAACCTTAATTTTACAACTTCAATAAATGCTCCTTTATATAAACAAGTAGCATTATAAGCATTTATGAAACAATTAATAGACCCCAAAATATCATTTTAATAGGTTTTTAAGAACTTAAGAGTTTCTAAATTGGTTCAGTGGCAAGGGGCTGGGGAGGGCACTAAAGAAAATAATGGAAGAATATTATGATCAAAATATATTATGCAAGGTACTTGCTTATCAAATAGACCATATATATGGATGCAAATGGGTAGAGGAAATAGTTCAAAAATACAAAAAGAGTTCTTAAGCTTATAAGTATGTGATTATCCATCTTTTCAGTATATTCTCCAAAACATTCATATTCACACATGCATCTTTAAGATGGGCATGCCAATAATAATATAAAGAATAATTCTAACATGCAATTAACAATAAATGGAAAAATTGAAGTGGCCACAGATTTTGTTACTCAGTTATGTTGAAGGATATTAGGGGCAGATTGAGTTTTGTCCCATGCTATTTTAACTCAGAATGACACACAAGCAATTACATGAAAGCAATTACAGACACACATGACACGATTCCACTGACAAAGTTAAAGGTTTATCTCTATCTTTGGAAGCAACGATTAACTTTTCAACAATAGGGTTAGGGTACCTTGTGACTTTCTGTTTGTCACTTTGTTGGATTTTGTATTGCTCTGGATTTTCTAGACCAACAGAATGGATAGAATAAATGCATATTATAAAGGGGGTTGTCTTGCATGACGCTGGTTGTCCAACAGTGGATATCTGAAGGTTGAGAGTCTGATAAACTAGTATCTTCTCAGCCCACGAGGCAGTCTAGGCAGTCCCCATCTGATGCTGAAGACCTGGAGTATTTCTGGAGAGCTGCAGGTCTTCAGTCCATGTGGGAAGGTTGAGCTAGCTGGATTCTGATGTCCATGAAGCACAGCAGTCACAGGGTGGATGCATTCTGTCAGTAGCAAGGGAGTCAGGGAAAAGGCACTGCGTTTCCCTGGAACCTCTTTCTGTATAGACTGTCAAAGGAAGGGCTGTCCATTCTCTGAGAAAGTCTTCTTCCTTTGGTTAATCCTTCCTGGAAATGCCCACCCAAACCTACACAAAGGGTTTCTCTTATTTAATTCTGATTAGATCAAGTTGACAATAGAAATTAATCTAGACAAGTGCCTTCCACTCTGTAAGGGAGTCATGTCAAGTTCTGCCTCTTTATTTCCTCTGGTCTCTTGTTTCTTGATTCTGATCTCTGTGGCTGAACACCAAGAGAATAATATCCAACAGCTGAGTCTCAGTGGTCTGACATTCTAGAGGTAGCTCTGAAGATTTAATTGATATCAGGCCTGATAAAATGTTGTATAAGAAGAGTTTTTCTTTTGGGGAATGAAGAATCCAGGTTTGTAAATTTCCTGAAAGTGTCAATGAACCTGGTGAGTAATAGGCCAGGGTTTTCTTTCTCCCTCTAGTGAATGACCTTTCTGATCTGATCATAGTTTCATTATTGAATAAGGATTTCTATCACCCTCCTCCACCTGTAATTCCCCTCTTGGCTTTTATAATCCAGTGAGATTATTGTGCACTGGACTGGCAGTTGTTAGGTCTTCGACCAAACAGTTCATCTGCATAAGATTTAGCTTTCTCCATGATTATCTGCTTTTCCCCAGGGTACCACAAGTAGTCAAATCCAAGAGTAGATAATTTCATGTAAAATCACAGTCTAAAAATAATGTCTGGAAGTTATTGCCAAATTAAGACAGGTCCTCAGAGAAATTTATTTACTTCTTGCACAGTTAAGGGTTCATGACTGAAAAGGGGACATGGACTCTAATTGTCCCCAGTAAGTTCAGATATTAGCTTTAGGGGAGTGCTTTAAGTATAGGAGTGGATGGTTGGTAGGCAGCTTTACTCCTTTTGTGCCCCTAAGGAACAGAGGACCAAAGAGATGCCACTTTGCCTGACCTACTAGAACTAGAATGAGTATCAGACCCATGTCTTATCCAAGGTGACTGTAAGCAACATCTTAGTTACAACTTCCTACTCTTAAGTTCTCCTAGGTTTGTACACCTATGGGCTGGCCCTTCTTGATCAGCCATTTAAGTCCACTGATCAATCAAGTCTCTCACTTAAACACCTGATTCTGGTGATGAGGCTAAACCTAATTGAATGTTTGATCCATATAAATCCCATATACCATACATATGAACCCCCCTCTCTCTCCCTCTCTCTCCCTCTCTCCATGTATGTCTCTTCCTCCTTTTCTTGCTTCATGGGCCCAGCTTCTTGGCTCCTTTGATAAGTTCGTGGGCCTTTCACTATGTGAGGAGGATCTCCCTCTCCTTGCTGGGAAGTGGGAGATTATTTTTGCCTTGATGTTTTCCTTCTTGCTTTCCACATGTTTTTTGGGGGGTGTTTTCTTAGATGTATCATCTCATGTACCCTATTTTGCTGTGTTTGGGGGGTGCACGTCTACCCTAGAGATATGAGGGGAGATTTTCTCTGCCTCCCCTCTCCCTTTCCAGACAGGCTTGAAAGGGGAAGAGTTTCTTATGGCTTGGCCTTCCCTAAAATAATTTACCCTTCTCTGAGTCCCCATTTTCAATTCTTTCTTTTTTTCAACTTGGCAAAGAACCCAAACATTAAGTTCCATAGGCCTGGGCCTCTCCTTCGTTTTCATTAAATCAAATTCCACCTGGATCCAAAATCATGTACCACAATAGCTTGTTTTAAATGAGAGACTCCAGAGGTGAGATGGAGCTCTACACAGTGGATGAAGATCATCTGAGTCTTGTTGCCCACTGTTTTCTATTTGGAAAACAGGACTTGGATACACGTAGGGCTCCTCCATGATATCTGATGTGCCTATTTCATTCTGTCTTTGCATGTCTTCTTGTCCTGAGAGAGTGCCCAGAAGGAGATTGGTGGGTGTCTTGTGTTTGCTCTTTTGTATTACAGGTATGCCACAAGGGTTTCCAGCGAACTGGAAATTGGCTTCTTTCATATATTTTTCTTGATGCCTCTGGAATCTTTCCCTCTAGCCTAGTCCCTGTTATCCTATCTCACTGTGGTATGTACTTAAATATCCCAGCAGACCCTCCCTTGACACATTTGCTTACAGACCATCATTACTCAGCCTGTCTGCTCTTCTGGGTTCTAACTCAGAAATGTCAATGAAAAACAGCTCCTACCTCATAGGGAATAAGGGATAGTTTATTCTGAAGCCAAGTATAAGTGATCATGAACCAGGAACACAGATTTAGGTTACCTTCAAAATTATGTTCCACTGTGATAACAGTTTCATGAAGTTTTTATAGGAACATAACAAAGTAAGTCATAAATAAAGACACTTTTCAAATATATTGGTAGAAACATCGGGTATGTGGGCTATAACAAAGTAGGGAATTCTCTGTTACAGGCCTCAGATGTTATTTGATGGCATTGTTAGTCTTTGGGTTGCTAGAAGCTAAGAGGTCTGTGTATGAGCATTGTAAAAGGATTTACCTAATTGCATAGGTTATGTGGTCACACACAAAAGTGACCAATAAATGCCTATGTAGAGGGCTAACCTAGCTCAAGATAATTTTCATCCAAAGCTACAACAGTCTAGATTTCCACAATTATTGAAGTTTAATATGTAAGTCAGACTTGCAGACTATTTAACACACAGGTGTGAATTTTTTCTATCACTTTTTCAGACATCAGCCAAAGTCCTAAGCTTGCTTGCCTTGAAAATCTGGCTATTCTGACACTCTGTGAAGCCATTCCCCCCACCCCACCCCCATAGAGCCACTCTCAGACTCCCACAGCTGAGCCTGCCAGCTTGCTTTACCTCTAACTCCTTCTAATTGGGAAAGCAGGACTTTCTCTCCTATTACCCAGCTCCCTCCTCCCAGGAGCTGATGAGATTTACAGCTCACCTGCCTCGCAGTTTTCTCTCAAACTCCAATAAAATTGTCCTTGATCTTCCTTCTGAGTCCATTTTTAAGCTCTTTAATTTATGAGACTAAGCTATATTCCCTGGGAACATTACCATTTTGTAGGGGAAAAATTACATCAATGAAGGAAAATGCCATTTATTAAGGTGTCTCCCTATCTGTCCCAGGAAAGGAAGCTGATTTCAAATCATCAATGACTTTTATCAATGGAGAAGACATGACAAACCTCACTATTGCTTACCAAATTCTCCCTGGTAACTATCCCACTGGTTTCCCAATGACAGAGGATAGGAGGAACAAGGAGGAGGACTATATTCTATATTATAAGAGCACATTTGTACAAAGGAATCTCCAGGTGCACACGGCTCACATTATATGCTCTAGTTAACATTTCACCTTGATGTAATCAAACTGAGGATCTGGAGGAATGTGCTGCTCAGTGCCTTTGTGCATGTGAACCCCATCCTCAGACAGATAAGTACAGGAGGAGAGAGAGAGAGAAAGAGAGAGAGAGAGAAGAACCAATATCATGAATCTCAGAGACAAGGCTGACCACTGACAGGAGGGACACAACTAACTTCAGAGTGATATATTACCTTTTTTCTGGTTCCATATAAAATTTGAAAACTAGATTGGCTCAGGGAAGTCATATCTTTTGTCCTGGGGCTTCCAGTATTGCCCGAAGTTTTTAGAAAGCACAGTTTAAAATTCAAATCCTATCTCTGCTCAGTGGGCTTAGAGTGACCAGCAGCATTGGCTCTGGAATTCTAGTTTCACCAACAACCTTTTTTATTTATGTTCTTTATGCTGAATATATCTTAAGCAGAACTCAATGCCACTTGTTTGAGATTTTATACATTCATATTTTACATACACGTGTGTATATGTATGTGTATGATCTATATATGATACTTATACTGCTGAGGACATTAGAAACAAAAACTTGTTTGTGCTGTTATTGTTATTTAAAATTATAATTGATATATTAAAATGGCAGATAAATGCAATCTTATAAAATTCTCAAAGAATTCAGACAAAGCAAGAGAAAGTCAATTGTGTGAAAAAATTGAAAAAGAATGAAATTGCTTTAATAAACAAAATCCAGTTGAATAGAAAAAAAGATGCAGAATTAGAGTGAAAACTCATTCCCTATTTTTTTATTTTTTTATGAGATTTTCAAAGTTCTACACTATAGTCCTTTTTTATTCCTCCATTTCATGGGAAAGAGTTTAATACTCGATGACCACAGCTTGCTGGGTGAGTGATCTTTGACTTCATGGAAGCAAAATATTCCACTGAGCTACAGTGGGTCATCTGCCTCAATATGCCAATTGAAGAGATGAGTAATGATGAAAATCAGATAAATGAAATAAATTCTATGTGTCCTCATTAGCAGGATCAAATATAGGGTCTTAGGACCCGTGGCTCCATTTTGAGGGGGCTTCAGTATGGGCCAAGAATTATGCAAGTTAAGCAGCAGTCCGGCTTCTTCTGGCATGCTCTCACCCATATCCCACCCGCGTTTCAGCTCAGCTCCTGCAAGTGGTTCACAACGAGGTTAAACAATTGTTGTTTTCTTAATCACAGTTGTCAGCCTTGAGAGCACCCATCTATTTCTTATGAGATGATCACTTCCATTCCAAGAAACTTGATCTCATAGATAGCTGCCCCCATGTTATAGAGGGGTGTCTGCCCTATGAGGGTTTGCCTTTTCTACAATTCGAAGTGACTCAGGAGGACAGGCTGAGGACAATCAGTCGCTCTCTGCGGTACTGACACAGAATGAGGGCAGAGGAGCCAGACATTCATCTTGCCATGTGGGCTTTTAGCACAAACAGCTTCTAAGTGCTTATTTCATGATCATTATTTTGATATAGCTACCTGCCTTGGGTGTAGGGGACAAAGGGGTGTAACCTAGATGAAAATATTGAAAGAGTTGGTGGAAGGAGGCAGAGGCTATGCAAAGTTTATACTGAAAAAAATAGATAAAACTGTGGTGACTTAAAATACATGAGTAGTAAGTGAGAAAGTGAAAATCCACTTCGTCAAGCAAGTTATTCCATCATGGTGATGGTGCACCACAAACACGACTGTTTTCCATTTACTTGCCTGTCTGGAAGCCTGAAAAGAATCACAGACCACATCATTCACTTGGACTATCTCCACTCACGAGTCGTTCGAGAGATATCAGCACAATTGAAGTGGCTTGAGTGTCTTTGTAAGTCTCAGAGGATCGGGGAAGCAGAGGGCAGCACTGAAGAACTGGAACCCACAGTGTCTAGAGCTGTGACCTATTTAGTACCTGAAAACATGAACCAGAGAAATTGGCCAAGGTCAGGGATACACATCCTCTCCTTCTGAGATAATCTGGGATGTTCTGAACAACAACAACAACAACAACAACAAAAGAATGGCTTGCATGAACAAGGTTCCTTGAACTCCTCTGGGCAATAAATCACAGACCCTCTTAAAATTTCTGCTTTTCTAAAATTCCGTTAAATAAATGACAGCAACAAGCTGGAGTCTAGTGTATATGTGGTTTCCCTTTCTTAGACTAAGGGCAACATCCATGCAATTAAAAAGAACTCTTCCTGACTTGTAGATTTATGCTAAGGCCTGGATTAACTTCCTCTCCCTCTGTCCACAAGGTTACTAGAAGCCCGGAAACCAGACTCATATGAGACACATATGATGAAGTCCATGAACTCTGATTCTCTTTTCTCTGCACACACTTTCCAGGTGACTTTTTGTGTCCTGATATCACATCAGTGTTTACTTCAAAGTTTTGTGTTCACTATGAAGAAATGGAAACAGGTCAAACTATGTAGTACAAAACCGTGAAAAGCCTCGGAATGAAGTGAAGTGATATTGGTAAATTTCTATCTACATTCATATTGATCTATTTTCTCTATGTATCTGTAATCTATCTATCACCTATACATCATCATTCTATCTTTATTGTGATCATAATTCTGATAAGCATATAAATATATGCATACAATTTCATCATTATTTTGATATAGTGATCATTGTATATATGTATGGATATAAAATAACCACCAGAAAACACACTGAAAAGTTCAAAGCAAATACCTATAGGTGATAGTGTTATGTGTGGGAATTTTCTTCTCTCTTATATCTTCTTGGTTATCTGATGCTTTGGCAGCAGGAGTGGAAGCTCCCTCCTGTAGCAGTACGAGGAATTCTTTTCAACAATCTCTAGTTGGATGAAGCCAGGATTCTTGACTTTATGCAGAAAAGAATTTTAGGACAAATCTCTATGAAACAAAGTTGGAGTTTTCAAAAAAAAATAGTTTCACATATATTTTAGCACTGGGGGGAGGAAGAGAGAGAACCTCTAAATAAAAGCATAGAACACATCAATACAGAAGACATGCAAATGTCTCCACAACAGCGATACATACAATTTTGGTGGCTTCTGAAGTTACACTGGTTAAAGTGTTTCTAGGGAACTTTTTTTTTTTCATTTTTCTTTGAGTAAGATCATAGGGTGATTCCTGGGGCCTATAAGGAAGGATTATAAGGTAATAAAAAAAAAGCATAGGTCAACAGTGTCAAAGGTATCCTTAGCATGCTTGATTACAGTGGGATTGGCACAAATGTTTTCACTGTAAACAAAGAATAAATTCTCATTTGTGACATCCCAGAAATTTTCATGTTTACCTTTAGGAAAGAAATAAGGCCAAACTCAGGACTTAGGCCTTAAACATGGTTTGTTGCCTATCTAACATTCTCATTTGAGATGTTTCTCTATGAAATGGATATAATTTGTATGCAATCTTTATATCCAAGTTTGTTAGCATGTCAAAATTCTCAATGTTTAGCTTGTGAACTCTTTTCAGACTCTGAAGTGAGGGGCTGATTTCTCTGCCCATGTCACCTTAATCCTTCATCTTCTTGTCCTGTCTGATTTTCTCATTTCTAACTATTTATAGAAGTTCAGTTGTATTAGAGACAATGAGCCATTAGTGTAGCCATATATATGTTGTAAAATTTCTAAAATAAATTAATGATTAATCTTAATTATTTAAAATATTTTCTTAACTCTGAAATATTCAACATAATTATTGACAAAATATTTTTAATTAACTCATGAATATCTTATAGATTTTATAGGTACAACACACTTGAATAAAAATGGCCTCATTTTTTGTGGAATCTTGTTAGATGGTTCAGTTTTAGAAGAATTATAATCTAGGCAATGTCATGTATGCCTTTAATCCCAGTACTTCAGAATTGCAGAATTGTTAGTTTGAGCCCCCCCCCCCCCCCGGGGTATATACTGAGTCCCTGCCTCAAGTAGGAGGAGGAGCTTTTTTTTTTTGTTTTGTTTTGGTTTTTCAAGGCAGGGTCTCACTCTAGTCCAGGCTGACCTGGAATTCACTCTGTAGTCTAAGGATGGCCTTGAACTCACTGCAATCCTCCTACCGAGTGCCGGGATTAAAGGCGTGTGCTACCATGCCTGGTTGAGGAGCTTTAATTATAAATAATTGTATGTTACCAGAGGCCCAAATATGAGGTCCAAAAAAATCAGGTCTGGCCACTTGTTCAATTAAAATCAAACAAAAGTAATGGTGAAAAGGCAGAGAAAGATTATTAATCAACCAATGTGATCCTTTAGGAAGATGGAAGAAACTACAGCTCCTCCAGTTCTGGCATTGACTCCCAATTACCAGGGACAGAAAGGCTGTGGGGTAAAAAGCATGTATAACCAGTGTTGGTCCAAGGGTGGCCTGTGAGATTATTATCTAAAGATTGGTCCTGGGAGCAGGGGTTTGTCTCCATAAAATCAGCATTGCTGACTGAGGGGTAGAGTCTACTCTTTTCATGATATATGTATCCATCAGCCATTTTGTTCATGGAACCCACGGTGACTGTGTGAAGAATGGGTCAGAGGAAAGGAGACACAGGCAGAATTGAGGATGACCAGCATGGTGCTTACAGTGAGTCACTGGACCTTTGCAGGCCCCAAGTGAATAGTCCCTGATTCAGCAAAGGCTGTCTCTAAGTCCTGTCACCTTAGTCTGGTGTACATTCTGAGATGGAGAATGTCGATAGAAGAATGTCAAAAGAAAGTTATGGAAACAGCGTAGGCAAGTGTTTTCTAAAAGATTCCAGGGATACTAATACTTTGATGTCTCATGATGTGTCACCTGATAACACTAGAAAAAATGTCATAAAATCAAATAATCTTGGAAATTAAATGATAAACAGCATTAAACCATTTCTTCTGGCATCAAAACTCTGAAAGCCTTTAATGTGCTAATAATGTTGTATAAAGCTCCCAGAGAAGGAAAGAAACATTAAGATTTTTTTTTTTGGAATTTGATTCGCAGCTGTATCACTTAAATATCCTATGCCTATATGAAATAGCCGATGCTTTGAAAAAAGAACAGTATCTCATTTAACCAGGTTGGCCTCAAACTTCCTATGTCATGGAGGATGATCTTCAACCTCTTATCCTCTTACTTCTACCTCCTAGGAATACCAGCAAGTGGCACTGTGTCATTTTGTGAGGTGCTGTGGATTTAACTCAGGGTTACATGCGTGTTAGGTAAGCACTCTGCCAACTGAGCTACATCTTCAGGCTCTTAATGTCTTTGTTGGAAAAGCAATAATATGAATTTCATTTATTACCTAAATATGCACAATTGATAAAAAAGAAGGAGGAGGAGGAGGAGAAGAAGAAGAAGAAGAAGAAGAAGAAGAAGAAGAAGAAGAAGAGGAGGAAGAGGAAGAGAAGGAAAGGAGGAAGGGGAATGGGAAAGAGAAGGAGGAGAAGAAAATACAATAGTGGAAGGTAATTGCCTTTCTACAGTGTAATTATCTGTTTTCCACATTTTTGTATATATAGTTGGAGATATAATGATAAGTGGCTCAACATTTCTATTTGCTTAGGAATGTAGATCATAAAGAGAATG